>RJWM01008351.1:0-73250 GCA_004363535.1 Dasyprocta punctata | reverse complement strand
TCATTCAGCTGGAAATCTGAAGAGGGGGCCTCCTAGGAGGGCGCCCGTGACCACCCACGGCCTCCAGGTGCCCAGGCCACCAAGCAGACGCCAAGGTCTTCATCCAGGGCAGGCACAGGGACTCCTGTCCCACGAGGTGACCACGTCGAGCAAGGCCACTTCCAAAGCTTCCCCGAGCAGACAGTTGAAGCTGTGGTACCTCCGTGGGCCTGGGTTCTCCTCTTGACAACTGGCAAGGACCACCTGTCCACCCGCGTCTCCAGGGTCCCTGGCTGCCACCCTCGGAGTCACTAATAACACTGCACCTTTCTGCTGTGTTTAGACAGCCAGTATCCTCACAGATGCACAAGCACCTGCATCGACCAACGCCCCAGACAAGGCTGACAAGGGCGCCAGGAGGGGAGCCCCGCTCTCGCACTGAAACCCTCCTGTGTAGCCCCACCATTTCCTGCTCCACCCCGAGGACCGGGTGCCCTGTTCTCCCTGCACTTTGGTACAAGACGGGAAATCTGCACAAAGAAGGGAGTATTGGAAGTCCTAAATCCCAGAGCCCCTGCCCTGAAAACTTACAGCCACTTTCCTGGGAGACCACAGAACCCCCAGGTTGACAGTGGGAAGGGACGCTGCCCTGTTGGGAACTCATTTGCTGGCAGTCCCTGACCTGCCCTTTCTCTGCGAAATTTGCTGCGCAACCGTGAAACTGCCAGGACGGCCAGAGGTCAATCAGGGCAGACTCCAGAGGAGATGGACCCTGAGAAGTCACTGGAGCAACAGCAGAGGGGAAATTAAAGCCAAGTAGAGGACTCTGAGTACGAATACCTGTCTTTACGTTTTTCACGAAGAATAGAGAACATGTTAGCAGGGCTCAGAATGAGCCTTGCTTTTCAGGGTATTAACAATTTGTATCTTCCACTATCTGTCTCCCTCACAGTCCTCTGCAAGGAGGGAAAGTCTATAAATATTTTTTTAAGAAACAACTGAATTTTGATGAACTCTGCTAAGCGAGTGCTTTGCATATGAATGGGACCTGATTAGCCCGCACTTTCCCCAAGCAGAATGGCCCACAACTTGGAGCTTTCCAGAAAGTTAAAAAGTTGAAGCGGCCACACGGATGCGGCTCCTCTAATAAAAAAATCATGCAGCATTTATTATTAATGCCTGGCTCTGATAAATACCCTCATCTAGAATTCTCCACTCGCAGGAGCCCTTCAGGACAATTTCAGGATAACCAAAAGCAGTGCTTCAGCCAGGTCTTCGCCGGCAGCCACTGAGGCTCTGCCGGTGGCAGCAGGAGAGGGACAGGAAGTCGGGCCAACCAAAGTGGTGGGCGGAGCTCCAGGGGGAACTCTGTCACCGTAGGGTCCTCTGCCTCTGGGTGACCACGGCCCGAGCCATTCACAATGGCGCAGCTTCTGTGAAGACCCAGATGAATGAGGCTGGCTTTCTAGAAACAGGGGACATCTGCCCATGACATCAGCACACGCCCCCCAGAGCAACACTGCCAGATGGAAACCGCTTCCTCTGGGGCAGCAGGCACTGCCAGGGTCCTTCTCTGAGAGGTGGGCACTGCCACTGCGCCTGCTCCGAGTGCTAGGTGGCACTGTCTGAGCCTGGTGCTCGTGGAGAAGGCTGCTCCCTGGGACCTCTGGAGGGGACAACCCTATGCTCCGAGTCCCCAGGCCAGGATGGGCCAGACTTGCTAGGTGCCACTTCCCTGCATGGCCCTTTGTCCTTCTCCAACCTGCTCCCCTCCGGCACCCCTGCCCCAGCTTCTGCTCCGAGGGAAGCTGGCTGGCAGCGGCACCCGGCCGTCCACACCCTCTCCTGCCTCTCTGGGAGGCTGGCTGCTGCAGATGATGTCACCAGGATCCCCTGAAGCCTTTGGGATCTGCGCAGTGGGAGCCCCAGAGAGGACAAGGGCAAGGAGAAGGAGGGGCACCTCCCTGGCTCCCTCCTGGCTGGGCTGGCACAGTGGCATCTCCCACGCTGGTTGCTGTCCACCCACTTTGCCCCTTCAGCACTGAGGCTGGGGACAGTTCCCTGGCACCTGGTGCCCTGGGCCTCAACTCACCTCCCTTGGCTCCCTAACCTTGCCCTGCATGCTTTTATAAAGACCACACTCAGGGTCTGCTTCTTGCCAGAGTTGGGGTGCAGTCCCACCCCAACTGTCTCTTCTCAGGGGAAATCGCTGGCTTTCCCAAAGCCATCCTAAAAAAAGACAAGTGCAGGGCACTCCAGACTTTAGGGACACACAGGCACCCCTGCTCCCCGTTCACGCCCCACAGACCTCCCTGGGGCCTCTCCCGCAGAGCCATAGGAATGGAAACAAAGATGTTGGCTTTTCCAAAGTCCCAGGGGTGCAGCCAGTCACACAAGTGTCTGTGCCTGCTGTCTTCCTGCCATCCAGCTCCTTAGTAACAGGAAGATGCAACGTGAGGCCATATAGTAAAATTGTCATGCATTTTACTTCAAACAATCTATAAAAACTAAGTTTCCCAGGAGAAAAAAAGAAACCCCTTTGCTCCAAGCACCATGGAGAGCCAGCCAGGGCCCAAGACTTCCTTGGGTTGGTGTTGCAGTATAAATCTTTAATTTCATTTACTGCCCTCACCCTCTGACCCCAGCAGCGTTCCATAAATATTTAGGCAGCCAGTACCAGACTTGTCTTCCACTTTGGAATGCTAATGATGGGAGCGGAGGGTGAAACAGCAGCTTCCATCAGCAAAACACAACAAGCCTTCAGGAGACCCAGGCTTCCTTAATGAGCCGAGATGCAAGACGCGAGACGCAGCTCACAGGAAGGTCCGCAGCACTCACCACCTGCAGGCGCCTTGATGTGGAACCACCAGGTGAAGCAACAGCGGAGGATGAACCTCGAAGGCAGAGGGGGAGCAAGGTGCGGAAGAGAAGACAGAGTTCTGGAGTCAGCGGTGCAGATGGAGTCCCCTGAAGGGCCCGGAGCTCACGGCAAGAGTCAGCCCTCTCCATCTCCTGCTCCCTGCCCCATCCGGAGACCTCCCTGGGCTCTCCCACACCTGTCTCCTACATATGCGTGTGCAAAGACGCGCACACACACCGCTCTGGAAAATTCCAGGCCTCCAGAAAGTCCAGCCCCCTAACAAAACCAAATGCAACTGCAATTTCTTCTGAACTCCCTGCCGCCTTGGGGAAGGATAAGGTCTCTCCACACCTGCTCGAGGAAGGTGACCTCTGGGTCCCTACCTGGCAGCATAGACATCAGGCCTGGGGCTCCCAGGAAAGCTGCTTTGCTTTGAACTCTGCCACGGTCATTTACCAGCTGTGATCTTCAGCAAAGCTCTTAACAGGGCTTTACTGAGGTGTAAGTTACCTACTATGAACTCCACCCACTTACGAAACTTATACAGTTGCTCAGCCACCACTACAATTCAATTTTAGAATGCTCCTGTCTCCCCGCAGAAGTTCCCCTGCGCTGATTTGCAGTCAAGCGCTGCTCCCGCCTCCAGCTCGAGGCAACCACTAATCTGCTTGTTGTCTCTACGGTTTTACCGTTCCTGGCAGTTTTCATATAAACGGAATAATGCAGTATGTGGTCTTTTGTGTCTGGTTTCTTTCACTTAGAATAGCGCTCTGAGGTCTGCCTATGTTAAACATACATCAGTTTTTCGTTTCATCCCCCTTCTGAGCAGGAGCCTGCTGACTCAGGCAGCTCACGTGATGGGCGTTTGGACTGCAGCCCGCGTGAGGCGATGAGAAATAATGCAGCCAGGTGCACGCGGGGCCAAGTCTCCGCACGAACCTGTGACTCCATTTCTCTTGCATAAATTCCTAGGAGCAGAACTAGAAAGTAATATGGTGGAATCCACATTTATACCTTAGTCATCAAAGCTGGTGCAGCGGCACACATCCGTAATCCAGCCACGCGGGGGCCTGAGGTAGGAGCATCACCATGAGCTCGAGGCCAGCCTGGGCTACATAGTAAGACCTGGACTCAAACAACCAAAACTTCTTTAAGGAGGAGAAAGATGACGACAATGACGATGGCAAGTATAAGTCACGACATAGCATACTGCATCCCCACGGGCCGAGCAGCAGGGTTCCAATTCCTGGCCTCACGTGTGACAGTCTTTCCACCACAGCCAACCCAACATGTGCTGGCATCTGACCGTCAATGCACATGTCCCTCGCGACAAATGATGTTGAGCATCTTTCCACGTCCACTGGGATCTTCACTTCTCAGGTGAAATATGTCTTCAAATCTTCTGCCCATCACATACTGGCTGGTTTGTTTTATTATCAAGTTGTACGATTTATTTACGTGCCCTGGATACAAATCCATTATCAGATATGTGATCTGCAAAGATTTTCTCTTAAGCAGCATCTCAACCTCCTGGTTTCTCCATCTACAGAGTGACGCTCATCACAACACCTCGGCACGCTCTATTTAAACACCCAGCGGGAGACCTGGTGTGCGCACCTCACACAGACGCAGCCACCCCCACCACGAACGACCGCATCCCCGCCTCAACCCTGGGAGTCAGGCTGGGCTTGGCCATCAACGGGAAGGCCGGTGCCCGCCGGGTGCAGAGGCGCACCCATGCCAGCTGTGCCCTCTGCCCCCGCACCTTCTGCACGTCCCCAGCCGGGCTCCCTCCATGACTCCACCCCCACAGCACCAGCCCAGGTCCTGGCACAGCCAAGAGCAAGGGCAAGGAGCAGGACCCTGGGGAGTCACAGAGACAGGAACCTGGTCTCAAAGGTGATGGATATCAGCACAGAGAGGATCGCGAGACACCCCAGGAGAGACGAGAACAGGGGCAGAAAAAGAGAAGGACAAAGCACAGGGCGTGATCCGGGAACCCAGGGAAGGACTTCTCACCTGGTCCAAGGAGTGAGGTCACTCTCAGCTTCCGAAGTCTCAGGAAGGGGGTGGCAGGTGACACTCCAGAAGCCAGGCCATGCCAGAGCCCCTGGGGCGTGTCTACCTTGAGAGTGACAAGGCAGGGCGCATTCATGTTGGGGTTTAACTGTATGCACTGGCACAGCAGCCTATGGTTTGCTTCTGCCTCCACACTGCACCTTGAGTCCCACAGTTCAGACCTGCGTGCAGGGGCCATGCTGTGGACACGTGCCATCCCCCATGACAGTTCTGGAAGCAAGCAACGTGACCTTTTATTAAGGGCTCAACTGGTCCCCCGAATTCCTCCTGAAATCCTCACCTCCTGTCTTTGTCACTTTCCCTTCACTGGGACACAGTACCTAAAACCCACAACTTAGAGAAGGAGAGGTTTGTTTTGACTTACGGTTTCAAAGGGCTCAGTCCATGGGTAGCCGGTTCCAAGGCAGAAACATGGTGGAAGGGCCTGCTTGACCCATGGCAGACAGGAAGCAGAGACAGAAGGGAACACACCCCTCCAGGTCACGCCCCACAGGCCACCTCCAACCAAGTCCCACCTCCCAACAACACATTCGGCTATAAACTCATCCATGGATGTCTTGGCTACTTTTTACTGGTTGCTGAGACAAAACACCTGACACCCAAAATTAGGGAAGGAAAGGTTTATTTAGCTTACAGTTTTTGGAGGTTTCAGTCCACAATCAGCTGGCTCCAAGGCAGGGTGGCATGGCCCAGAAACAACACTTTAAGGCAGCAGCCAAGCAAAAGCAGTCAGAGTAGAAGGGGCAAGAATAAGCCTCTTCTCCTCCTTTATATAGTACACAGGACACCCCCCACCCAGGGTGGGTGTAGCTTCACAAACATCCTTGCCTTCCTTTGCACAGAATGAAGATGTTTACAAAGTAAGACCCCTGGCTCCCTGCTGAGTTTCGCAGCTAAACTTTTGACCTTCACAAATTGACACAATGGCCAGTAACTGCTTATGCTCTACACCCCAGGATGTAGAGCTGCAGGCTTACTTAATTAAGCTGCTAGACTTCTCCAGTTGACACAATGTATAAACCCTAACAATGGATCAATCCACTGATGAGCACTGTGCCTCCATGATCCAGTCAGCTCCCAAAAGCCCCACCTCTGAACACAAGAGACTTTGGGGAACATTTCACACTAAACCCTAACACTTCCTTCCTAATGTGACTGCATTGGAAACAGAGTCTTCCTCCGGGCAAACCAGCACCATGCACGGGCTTCCAGTGGCGGGGGAACAGCCAGACCCCAGCCTTTCCCCGTGAGTCAGTGCCCTTCGCGGACTGTGGTGGGGAGAGAACAAGGATTCACCAGGAAGCAAGCCCTCCCTGTGAACCAGCACCATGCATGGGCCGCAGGCGGCTGGGGGACAGCCAGACCGCAGTCCCTTCTGGTGTGTGGGCTTGCAAACAAGAAGAGCCAACCCCCGCCTCCCACCCTCACCCTTCCGTAAGCGACCGGCTGAGCTGGAAAAACGCAAGCTGCGATGATAGTTATTGAGGTGAAATGCAATTTGATGCTTGTGGCGTTTTGGTCTTTCACTGACCTTACAGGTCTAGGGTCTGATCATCTATTCAGAGGACAATGGTACGCAGTGTGGCATCTAGGGGCAGCTCATTCTGAAGGTGGTAGCCACTGTTAATTCCCTGTTATCTTGTTCTGAAGTCCTGTATCATTTTCATTGTTTGGTTGGATTGGATTTTATTGTTATTTTGTTTGATTTTGTTATATGCAATAGAATGAGCAGCTATTTCAAGGATGAAAAGACATATTATGGTGGCCGTTTGTCTTGAAGTCCTTTATTGCATTCATTGTTTTGTTTCTATTGGTTCTATTCTGTTCTGTTCTGTTTGATTTTTACTATGTCTGAAGGTATCTACAGCTATTGTGAAGACAACAAGAGGCATTATGGTAACTATTGTTGATTTTGTATTGTTTTGAAGTCCTGTATCACTTGCACTGGTGTGTTTTGATTGTTTTACTCTGTTGTGTTTTCCTTGGTTTTATCCTCTTCAAAACAAAATAAAGTTAAAAAAAAGAAACAGAGTCTTTATCAAGGTGGCGACATTAAAATAAGGTCACGAGTGTGGTCCCTGATCCTTACAGAAGAAGAAATCAGGATAGTGGGGAAACCATGCAGGGAGAAGATGGCATCTACAGCCCAAGAGCACAGACACAGAGAAGCCTGCTCCAATGACACTCTGACCTTGGCCTTCCAGGCCCCAGAACGGTGAGAAACACATTTCTGCTGTGTGATTCACCAGACACAAGCTTCTTGCTTATGACAGCCACAGAAAATGAATGCAATCCATTTGCACACAAGGAGACTGAGACTCCAAGAGCACCTGAGAGATGGGATAGACACTTCCTGCCCATACAGAGAGCCTGCCCGTGGGACATGCTGCTAGCAGGGTCCGTACGGTAGCCAAAGTGTTCTGGAACTGTCCTCACAGCAGCCTCCAGCTCCAGGGCCGGGGCAGAGCTGGGACCCTCCACCCTCAGCATGCACACGCACAACCAGGGATGCAGTGGGTGGGTGCAGGACATGTACTGTCCAGCCAAGGCACTGACCCTGCTGCCCGGGGCTGGCTCACCTGTGCCTCAAGTCCCAGGCATCTGAAGGCAGTGGACCAAGCCCCAGACCAACTTCACAGAGCCTGCAGCTCAGGGCAGTAGAAGGCACCGGGACAGCCACAGAAGGCCCTTCTCCTTACAAGGACCTCGAGCACCCTGTCCAGATCAACTCACAGCCCCTGGGAAGGACCCGCTGGTTCTGGGGGACCTAAGGCCAGAGCAGACACTGCCTCCTAACCCAGCCATACGCAAAGACACAGTCTGATCCTATCCCGGGCACTGGGGTCTGGAAGGGGCCACCTCCTGCTGGAGCTGGTGGCTTCTGTCCATGCTTTGAGGGCCCGAGGCTTTGCTGCCCACTCCTGCCCATCCTCTGAGCTCCCTGTGCACCCCCTCACCCTGCCCAGGGATCCTGGCTGCTCTCCCACCTCACCCCTGGCCGTGAACCCTGCAGTGTCTTCAGTGCTCCAGCCTCCTCCCCACTCCTTCTGGGGACAGGCTGTGCCCCTGCTCCCCACAGCTGGCCCTGGCCATCAGGACATCAGGACCCCTCTGTCCCCAGGTGAGGAGTGAAACTTCCTTAGAAATCCCCCACAGCCCAGAGGCAGGCCCAGAGCCGCAGGCCACACCACCCCCTTGCTGGAAGCCAGGACCTCCAGCCCCGGGCCAGGCCTGGCACCTTCTGAAGGACCCTTCTCCCCCCCCACCGTCTGCCTGCCAGGGACGAGTATCCCTGACCGAACCTCAGACAAGAGTCTGCGCCACTATCTCCCCTTTCTGGTTCAATTAATTATTGCAGTATCGATAGATCTTTAATTTTTTCATCACTGAGTAATAGGAACAGGTCTGAATTCCACAAAACAATTCATTAGCTATGAGATTCAAGTGCAAGTTCCCATTCAAAATCCAGCTGGGGACAAACTCTCAATTATTCCCCCAGGAGGCCTTGGCCAGCAAGGGCCCAGGCTTGGGCAGGGGACTCCCCAGCCTGACCAGCATGGCCAAAGCCTGGGTTATTTTTCTGGGTTCGGCAGATACCCAGGAAAGACACCCCGCGTGGCGATGGTCATGGCTGGACACAGCGTCCAGCCGTCCCTGCCCTCAGGAGGTGACACGAATTTTCATGGACATCAACTGCATGCCAGCCCTGTACTATATTCTAGTGACAGGAAAACCTGATGGAAACAAGGACCCTGCCCGGCTGGGGCTGGTGGCTGCCAAATCATCACCAAGTCACACACAGGGCGAGGAGCTCTGGGCAGAAGGACGGCAGACACAGGGAGGCAGAAGACGACGGTGGCCCAGGCAGCTGCAGCTCAGCTGGCCCAGGGTGCTGGATTCCCGAGGCCCCCGCTTGACAACAGTAATGTGTGGTTTCGAGCTAGAGGTCCCCAGGAGCCTCGGGCGCTCAAAGGTGGGGCTGACAGCGGACTTCCTGTTAGGAGGTGGGTGTCTTTGGAACAGCTGGATCTCTGGGGATGTGGCCAGAAGGGTTCATCCCCTCTGTCTTGGTTACTTTTCACTCCTTGCTGAGACAAAATACCTGACACCCAAAATGAAGGAAGGAAAGGTTTATTTATATTATAGTTTTTGGAAGTTTCAGTCCATAATCAGCTGGCTCCAAGGCAGAGTGACATAGCACTGAGGCAACACTTCAAAGCAGCAGCCAGAACAAAAACAGCCAGAGTAAAAGGAGTGCAAGAGCAAGCCTCTTCTCCTCCTTTATATTGTACACAGGCCACTCCCCTTCTCCCCCGCCCCCAGGCATAGCATTCACAAATTTCCTTGCCTTCCTTTGCACAGGATGAGGATATTTACAAAGTAAGAACCCTGGCTCCCTGCTGAGTCTCTCAGTTAAACTTCTATACTTCTCAAGTTGACACAATGTATCAATCATAACACCCTCCCAGCTCCTCCCTTCTCTCTCAGCTTCCTGCCCACCATGCTGGGAGCAGCTCTCCTCTGCCAGACCCTCTGCCAGGCTCTTTTCCTTTACAGCTGGCTGACCCTGGACTGAAACAGGAGCCAAAATAAAGTTGTCCTGTAAGGTGTGCGTGTTGGGTGCTGTGTCCCAGCAACATAGAAGTGACGAAAATGGATGGTTAGCAACCACTGACTGCTTCAAGGTAACTACTGCAGAGGATTCCAAATGCTCCCAACACAAAGAAATGATAAACATGAAAGTTCTGGGTATGCCAGTTACTTTGACCTGATCGTTACATATTATATACATGCATTGAAAGGTCACTCTGGACCCCAAAATATACACAATACTATGCATGATTGTACAGACACACACATATACACATACAACCAACAATGCCTTTCTGTCCACTTAAACACAGACCTCCCATGAGCTGAGGAGGTTGTGGGGGACACAGAGACTGTCCCCCAAGCCCTCACTGCTGACAGCCTTGGGCAGCCCAGCTGCGGGCCGCCACACCTGCACTGCAGAGGTCCAGGAAGGAACAGGGTGCAGGGACAAAACAACCCTGGCACAGCCCCTCCAGGAGCCACGGGTAACACAGCTGACTTGGGGAGCACAAAGACCAAAACTCAGGGGCCAGGCAGTAGTGGAGCCCCTGTGCATGAGAGCCCCCGAGAGCTTGGCCCCAGCTCCAGGCCACCGCTACCAAGAGGCTCTCCCCAGGAGCAGACTGTCCCCACCCTTTCCCCGGGAAGCGGAGCCCTCCACGGGCCTCAGAGCAGACTACACCTGCACTGTGCGCTCCTCCTGCCCTTTCCAGGCAATGCCATCCTGACCACAGGTGAGGACACTCAGGCGCAGAGCCGTGGCTTGCCCACAGCCACAGGACTGAGCGGCAGGAATCGGACACTGACTGCTGATGGACACCAGCCCTACGTCAGCCCCTCACCCAGCCTTCCTGCATCCCTGCCACACTGCCTCAGGGGTGGCCCAGCCAGGTGTCCCCAACACAAAGAAAGGATGACGTCCAAAGTGCTGGATATGCCCCATTGCCTGGGCCTCAGCTCACAGCGGTAGCACCCCTGTCCAGGGCAGCCAGGAAGGGGTCAGCACCTGAGGCCCAGCTCCACAGACGGTGTCGGGGGTCAGGTCTCCACGGGGGGGAGGGGTGTATGGGGCTGGGAGCCCGTGGGTGGAGCACAGGGGCCCAGCTGCTCCTGAGCCAGGGCACAGCCTGGGGAACCCAGCACTGCAGGCCGCCCCCAAGGCTACTCTGCGGGGTCCTGTGCGCCAGGTGCTGGCCCCACCCCGAGAGCCAGGCAGCATTAACATTGGACAGGTCAGGAAGCTGAGGCTCGGAGGCAAAGGGAACAAGACGTGGAAAAGCACTAACGCCAGGGAGCAGCTGCTCTCTGCCAGCCCCAGAGAAACAGCACCAAGTGCTTCATCCCTCTCACTGTCAAAAGTAACCTCCTCTGGGCCTGGGATGTAACGCGGGCACGGCACCTGCCCAGCAAGTGTGAGGTCCTGAGCTCAATTCCCGATACCAGTAATAATAATAATAATAATAATCTCATCTGCCAGCTAACACATGAGGAAACTGAGGCTTGGCAATGAAACTCAAATGCTCAAAGGGTCAGGCAACTTATCTGCGGATGTGGGGTTCATGCCCTTGAGTCTGATTTTGGTCACTCTCGGTCCACCACAGCCCCCTGCATGACTCAGGCAGATGCCCAGCTGTGCAGGGGCCAGGCTGATCCTTCCGGAAGTTTAACCCAGCCTTCTCTGTGCTCACTGGCATCCCTCCACACACCTGTGCCACACACACACGTACATGCATGCACATGGGTATTCAGTGCACACATGATAGCATGCATATGTGCCTGTGCATATACAGATATGTGTGTACACACATGCTTGTGCACAGCCATACATGTGCATAGACACATATGCATGTGTGCGTGTACATATGCACAAGCACTTGCATATACATACATGTGCATGTGAGTGTGAGTGTGTGCACATGTGCTTGGGTGCCTGTGTAGAACGCACGCATACATACGGGCACTGCACACAGCCCTTCTTGTCTCTTTTTTTTTTTTTTTTTTTTTTTTGCAGCCCCGGGGATCGAACTCACAGCCTCGCACCTGCCAGACAGGCGCTTAAGCTGCTGAGCCAAACTCCCGGCCCTGGTTTTTTGAGGCAGGGTCGCACTATGTAGCTCAGGCCGGCCTTGCGCTCACGTTGTGGCCCAAGCCGGCCTCGAACCCACAACGCTCCGCCTACCTCAGCCTGCTGAGTGCTGGGATTAAAGGCGTGCGCCACCACGCCCGGCTTTCCCTTCTTGTCTCTTATCGAGCTGCGTGAGGGCTGATGGTGGGACCTGGACAGGGAATTTTCTAAACCAATCCCACTTCCCACCAACGCCCACAAGAGGGGCAGAGACACAGCAACCCTCAGCGATCTTAGGGACCCCATCAGAGCCCCCAGCTGGCAGGGGCAGTCACACAGAGGAGCAGGCTGTGCGGGCTGTCGGAAGCTGGGCCAGGGGCTCAGCACAGCCATGGCATCCAGCCCCACTCCTTACCTGCCTGGGCAGCTCCAGCAGGACCAGGGGAAGCAGAGACCCAGGTTCTCTTGGCCCTGTCCCGGACAGACGGACACACAGATGCAGGACAGCCTGCCCTGCCTCATCCCACAGGCGCAGGGAGGCAGCCCCAGCGAGAGGCTCTTCCAAGGCATCATTTCCAAAAGGCTGAGCCGAACTGGCCCTCAAAGCTCCTCTGTGATGTAAATTATGTGGGTCGAACTAATGAGCTATATATGTATCTTTCATCCCCTAATTAACTGTGGTTTAATGAATTTCTCAGCGTGCTGCTGCCAGGATAGCCTTGCAGCCCAAAAGAGCTGTCCCCCCTCCGCTGCAGGTAAATATTTAAAGACCCCAAATTAAAGAGAGCATGAGGACCCCAAACGAGAGACTGGATGCTCCCCCAGGAAACTAGACCCCATCTCGTTGATTCAGTGTTTTCATTTTTCCTTTCTCCGCCACAGAGCTGGTGAAGAACTTGAGGCCCAGGAAGCCACGCCGGCACTGAGCCAGGGCACCTGGCTCCCGCTGTCCAGAGCTGCACCCTGCGGGAGGGACGAGGATGCCACACCCGCTAGTCCAGGGCAGCAAAGGCACCGAGGTGCAGCCTAGGCAGCCAGGGCCCTGGGAACATCAGATCCAGGGCTCCCGTCCCAGCACCCGCCCCTCCCCAGTGGGCTGGGTGGGGGCACCCCATCATCCCTGGCCCCCAAGGCTCCTGAGGTCAGTTCCGCCCTGCACCCCGACTAACACACATTCAAAGTGTGCAGTGCCCTCTCCCACGTGCCTCTGCCCAAATGTCCCCACCACAGTGTCGTCCCCAGCGCCGAGCGGGCACCTCGGCTGCTCCCTGAAGCCACGTGACTGGGCAGCCTCCCCAGCTGTCTGAGAGCAACCTCCGTCCCCATGACCGTGGGAAGCTGGAACAGTCCTGCCCCACGCACTCACAGCTCAGACGTCAGCATGGGGAGGGGGTGGTGCTGCCGGGCAGCCGAGGAGGCACGGGCCCCGCGCTGACCCTGGCCTGCTGCCTCACTGGGCAGGTGCCAAGAGCCCCAGGGGCCACACTCGCAGACCAGGCAGGGCGAGGGGAGAGGGACCGGGCGCCCTGCCTCGGCCAGCACAGGCACCGGGACGCCCAGTGAGGCCCAGGTTGAAAGGACACCGCCTCTGGCGCACAGTGACAGGGCCCCCACCCTGCCCACGGCCCCGCCACACCCACCCTGCCCTCACCCTAAGGCCCCTCAGGTAGAGCCAAAGGCTTCTGGAGGCCATAGTCCACCAAGGCTCCGCCTCTCCTTGCTCCCCTTGGCCTCTCTGGTGACATGTCCAGCTCAGAGAAAACCAGCTGGCTCTCTGCAGGGCCAGGTCACGGCACAGAGGAGCATGGCCCCGGGAGGAGCCCGAAGGCCGCCCTCCACCAGCATCGCCCTCGGCGTCGGCCTGACACCTCCTCAGATCCCCCAAGGCCCCTGCCCCCGGCCCCCTCCTCCTGCCTCTGCCCCCTAGGACGAGCCTCGCCCCAAGCAACACCCCCTCATCTTCCTGTCACCTTGCTGCTCACACTGGATGGCACAGCCCAGATGCTTGCTCGAGGCCCCTTCTCCGAAGTGACACCTCGCTCGCGTGGGGTCCCCCCCAGCCATGGCCGGGCCCTGCCTGCCCCTCCGGGACCAGTTCTCCATCAGTTCCCACCACCGTCAGAGCAGCCTCTGTAGTCAGAGCCATGCGGCCACCCCGAATCGCTGCACAAACTAATGACAGCCCAGCAAATATGACTCCTGCCCCGTCTCCACCTGGAAACAGGGCTCGGCTAATGGGGGGTCTCAGTTGCCTGCACTAGGCCTGAAACACCCCAGGTGTAATAAATACTTACTGGCTGAGTGACGAGATGGACAGATGGTCAGCTGGGTGGAGAGAGTAGGGAGGTGACTGCGTAGGTGGGTGGAGAGGATGGATGGATGGATGAGTGGGTGGACAGAAGGGATGGATGGAAGGATGGATGAAGAGATGAACAGGTGAGTGCATGGAAGGAAGAAGGCAAGAAAGGGATGGATGGTGGATGGACGGATGGATAAATGGAAGGGTAAGTGGTGAGGGGAAGGACGGATGGATCAATGGATAGATGAATCGATGGACAGATGGATAGATGGATAGATGGGATGGTGGGTGGATGGATGGAAGGATGGAGAGATGGTTACATAGATGAATGGAAGAGAAGAAGAAAGAAGGGAAGCAGGGAGGAAGAGAAGGAGGGGATGGAGAAGGAAAGGAAGGCAAAGTAGGGTGAGTGCATGCTTGGACGGAAGGGTGGGTGGGGGGGCGGACGTATGGACGGATGAATGGGTGGACAGAAGACAGATGGACAGTGCATGGATGGATCAATAAACTCTCCAACTAATCACCAAAGAGACCACACCAGTCCCTTAAAACCAGAATGCTGGCTGCGCAGTCTCCAAGGAAAGCAGGCAAAGAGCAGTCCCGGAGGGACCCGGAAGGCCTGACCATAGGATTCTCTCTGAAGCGGGGCAATCGAGACAAGAGAGGCAGGAGCCAGAGTTCTGGAGTTGAGGGGGGAACACTGAGGAGTGTGGGACAGGGGCACTGGGCAGAGAGGAGACCGGCATGGCTGGGCCTCAGTGGGGGCCGCCAGCCACGCACTGGAGAAGATGGGTCCACGCTCCAGCTGGAGGGGCCCTGAGACCGTGCCCAGGGCCCAGGCAGAGAGTAAAAGTATCAGCTTGACCCAGCCCCAGGCCTGCGCACACCCAGGAGGTGGCGGCAGTGGGTCCATCTGTGCCCAGGTCCCCACAACCACCAAGTACCACCACTCAGAGGGAAGTCCTGGACGGGCAGGGTGCTGCCTGAGGTCACAGGCCAAGTCCACGTGAGTCTGCCAGTGCCTCTGGACACAGTTGGGGCCCCTTCTTTGAGTACAACGGGAGACCACAGGACCCCCAAAGACCTGGTCTCAATGTGGACTCCATTTCTAGAGACTGAGAAATGAGTCCTTGGGCCCAGGCTCAACAGAAGGGGCTGCCCGCCCCCAGAACATGCGGAGCTCCTTCCCAAGAACGCAAAGCAGACAGACGGTGCAGAGTGGCTTCGATCGGCAGAGGCACCATCCGATAAGGTGGCTCCCGCCAGCAGTGGTCTCCTTCACCCACCTCTACCCCCAGCCCCTCCCGCTGGAGGCTGCCTGGGCGCAGGGGACCTGCTCACAGGACGCCCCACTGTCCTGCAGGTGGCCACACTCACACAGATCTGCAGAGCCAACCTGGGAGGGGCCAGGCAGGGCCAGGGAGGGCTCACAGCTTGGAATGGTAAGAACAAAAGAGCAGCGTGAATCAACAGAAACCAACCCTGAGCTTCAGAGCTAGCAGATCGGGGAGATCCCTGAACTTCACTCCAGCCCACCCTCCCCGGGCCTCCACTTCATGCTGGAGAGAGGGTGTGGCTTCCCGGGCTCCCAGCCACAGTCGGTAGGTCGGTCAGTCGGGATGGGAAGGAGTTGGAGACCAGCTCACAGCCTGGGGCTGTCTCAGGCGGGAGGACACGGGGCGTCCCACCCTTGCTTCCCAGGGAGGAGGCCGGCATGCCTGCAGCTGCCCCATCTCAGCAAGAACCAGAACCACCAGAAGGCTGAGGCCTATACTTGATTCTGTGCAGGGCAGTCCAGGGGAGCTCCCAGAAAAACCTGCCCCCAGTGCCTGTCCCTGTCCACCATGATGCTTAGGAGCCATGAGCAGGTGGCCAGAGGCCCAGCCCCGGTGGCCCTCCCGAGAAAACCTCCAGCCTCCAGCCCATTAGCAGGCCAGGAAAGCCTCTCACATGGGTCTCCCTGTGTGACTGTGTCCCTGCCCCAGTCACTGGTACAAAGCGTGACTCACAGAACAGCCCCATCGATGGGGATGGACAGACGGTTGGGCAGATGGGTGGGGAAGGGGATGGAAGAATAGGTGGGTGAATGCATGGATGGATGGGTAGGTGGGTGAATGGGTAGACAGGTAGGTGGATGAATAGGTGGATATGTAAGTGGGTGAATGCATGGATGGATGGATGGATGGGTGGATGGATGGGTGGATGGATGGATGGATGGGTGGATGGACAGGTAGGTGGATGGATGAGCGGGTGAATGCATGGATGTATGGATGGATGGATGGATGGATGGATGGACAGGTAGGTGGATGAATAGGTGGGTGAATGCATGGATGGATGGATGGGTGGATGAATGGGTGGATGGATAGGTGGATGAACAGGTGGGTGAATGGGTGGACAGGTAGGTGGATGGATAGGTGGGTGAATGCATGGATGGATAGATGGATGGATGGATGGATGGGTGGATGGGTGGATGGATGGATGGGTGGACAGGTAGATGGATGGATGGGTGGGTGAACGCATGGATGGATGGATGGATGGATGGACAGGTAAGTGGATGGATGAGTGGATGAGTGCATGGAGGGGTGGCAATGCTCTCCCGTGCTGGTGAGTAGGGAAGACCTCCCTCTCCTCAGAGCATGCTGCGGGGCCTGAGTGGAGGCAGAGGAACGGTGTGGTGGCCTCTCCAGCCTCCTGACAACACTGAGCTTCCCCTTCTCTGCCCTTGAGCCGCCCCTCTGCTCTGAGAGCTGCCTCCCCCGGGCATGGCCTTCCCGGGACAAGGTGGCTTGAGGAGGCCTCAGCATAGAAAGGGGTTCACGGGCAAAGAGCTGGGTGGTGAGCACGGTGGGGTGCTGGAAGAGCTGTGTCGGGTCGCCAGTGGACACACACAGGCTGGCCCAAGGAGCACTGAAAACTGCACACGCTTTCCTATGCAGTATGACAAAACCATGCAACTGACCCCAGCCTTGAGGCTATGGCCAATCGCCACAGCCAAGTCTCAGGGTCCCCCACCACAGGGCAACGGTACCCTGGTCTTGCAGGCCTTTCCCTGGAAAACCCCAGACTGCACCCTCCTCTGGGCTCCCCAGCATGTCAGGCTGCGAACAGGGCTGGCCCCAGGTCCAGACCAGGGTGGGCCCCGCCAGCCAATCCTGGGTCCAGGGCGAGGAAGGAAACAGGCCCTCACCTGGCAGCTCTTCTGGCGGCCGAGCTCGGGAGCTCGGAAGCACGGGTTCCCCCCACCCCCCGCACACCTGGCACCCGGCAGAGCAGTCCCACATGGTCGCCTGCCAGGGTTCCTCTGGCTGCCCCTGCACCCAGGGCTGTCATGGAAACATCTGTGAGCAGACACTTCCCCTGCACGTCAGACGGCTGCCCGCAGGGCCCACGGGTGGCGACGAGCGAGCAGCCGCACCTCCACCTGGGGGCTCTGTCCCACCTCCTCACCACCACCACAGGAGGCTGGGTGCCCGCTTCATACGGGAGAAAACTGAGGCTCTGGCCTCCCCTGCAGTCACCCCACTGCTGAGTCACAGGGCCTGGCACAGAGCCCAGCGGCAGCTGACCCCAGAGACCTGGCCTGGGCCCGATGACAGGTTCAACGTCACAGCAAGAGGGGGGCATCCCCTCCATCAGCCCCGCCGCCCAATCCAGCTCAGACCTGGTCAAAGCTCACCTTCCTGGGGAGCTCATGAGACCCCTCCCCAGCCTCCAACCTCCCCCACTCCAGCGCACCCTGCACGGCCCTGCATCGGTACCCTCATCACACCACCCCCTAACAACTATGGATGGGTCTGCGTGGATGCGACTGCCAGGGGCATGAATCAATGGATGAAGGGATGAATATGTGGTCTGACACCAACTCCTCCTTGGTGTGCAAACTCCGTATGTCTCCCGGAGCAGAGAGGAAGCCCGTTTTCCCCTAACAAGCTCCCGTCAACGACTTTCATTTTTCTTCACCAAAGACGCTCAGCATCCATCACCTTTGCCAATAGCTAAGTGACGCTGCCTGGCACCCGCAGTCTTGGGGTGGTATTTACACAGTGGGGGCTCCCTGACGTGTTACCATCTCCGGGGGCCCTACTGCTGCAGGTCTGAACTTCCTCCGCAATGATTTCACATGGAGTTTGCTGAGTCTCTCCGAGCAAAGCCGTCAACCGACAGGAGGGGCGCGCTTCTCCAGGCCTGCAGCACACGCTTCATCCAGCGCGTAAGTGATGATAATATTTGGAATATGTTTATTGACAGAACCGGCGCCTCTGTGCAAATAACTCTTTCATGACACAAAGTACTTAACTAAGATGGAAAATGGCATTACGCATGTTAAATTCAAAATGAGCATTTTGTCCCGGATTGCTAGAAACCCAGGAAATGTCATTAGCTATCTGAGGTTACAATGAAATCTGTGAAGGGTTACTCTTTGGTAATTACATTTACTGTAGCTATAGGAACCAGGGGTATCAGGCGGCCAGGCTGACAGCTCTGTCTCTTCCCCCCAGGATCGGCTTGACTACGCGCTGCCGTCTCCAAAGACCAGGCTCTGGGTCACCCCAGATCACCCCGATCGCCCCACATCTGGGCATCGCCCCAGCTCTTGGGAGAACTGTTTTCCCCACAGGCATGGGCTGTGGCTGATTCTTGACTGGAAACTGATGATAAAAGACAGAGATGAGAACACGCTTCCTGTGGCTTCTGCATTGAAATGCACTTCTGAACGTGCACCAGGAGTCAGCTTCCCGGTCATGGTTCCGCAGTGGACACATTATTTACAGCCACAAGCCACTGTGTACAGCACTTGGCTACCACCGACTGGGACCTCGGCTTCCCAGCGCCTGATGGCCCTCCCCGGGGGCCCCAACCTCGTGGGCCTCCTCAGCCCATGGGCAGCAGAGGCAGACAGCTGGCCAGGCTGGAGCCACCCAGAGAGGGGAGCTGGGGACCAGCGTGGTACCTCGGTTCCTTTTCTCTCATTGCTGAGACAAAATACCTGGCACCTAAAATCAGAGAAGGAAAGGTTTATTTAGCTCACTGTGTGAGGAGGTTTCAGTCCATAATCAGCTGGCTCCAAAACAGGGTGGCATGACACAGGGGCAACAGTTCAAGGCAGCAGCCAGAGCAAAAAAGTGGGAAAAAAAACAAGTTTTTCTCCTCCCTTATATTGTACACAGGCCACCCCCCACCTCCCAGGGCAGGTATAGCACTCACAAAATCTCTGTGCCCTCCTCTTGCACAAGATGAGAATATTTACAAAGTAAGGACCCTGGCTCCCTACTGAGTCTCTCAGTTAAAACTTCTAAACTTTCCAAGTTGACACAATGTATCAACCATAACAGTCAGGAGCTCAGGCCACAGGCAGCTTCTGCCTGGATGGGAAATCTGCGGATGTAACTGTTAGCCCACCCCTTTCCTCTCCGCTGCCACAACCCCAACCATGACATAGCCAGCACCTTCTCCCCACCCAGAGGTACCAACAGCTCCCACACCGCGGTTCTCAAAATGGGGCGCCCAGGTCACCAGGGTGGGTGGGGTGCCCAGGTCACCACCTGGGATCTTTTAGAATTTGATTTTGGCAAATTCCTGGTTCCAACCCCAAACCTAAGGAGACAGGAACTTTGACAGAGGGGTCCCCTCATCTGGTTTTCTTTAAAAAGAAGCCTGCCCAGTGATTCTGAGGCACGGGAAAGGGGGAGATGACCAGGCTGCCTTCAGGTTCACCTAGACAGCCCCTGGGGTGGGGCTTGGATCAGGGCCTCCCGGAGCTTCGCATTGTGCTGGGCAGCCGGAGCTGAGGCCTGGGCACTGCTCCACACAGCAGACAGGGCCCAGCAGGTACCCAAACCCAAGGCTGGCTGTGCCCAGCTGTGCCTACAGCCCCTGTGGGGCCACTGAGACGCCCAGGGGTCCCAGGAGCAGACCTGGCCAGACCCATGCCCGCTGCATGAACCAGCCAGGGCGCCCACTCCTAGCCAGCCACTCCGGGGGCGCCACCCGCTGACAGCAGGAGACACCCCTGGAAGGCAGGGGAGCCCGCGTCAGGACCGGCTCTGGGGTGCACAGTGAACGTCCTGCCCTCTCTGCCCCCAGGAGGCCTTAGCTGAGCCTCCCGCACCCCCAGCAGACCCGGCCTGGCTCTGAGCACCCATGGCACGGCCCGGGGTGCCTTCTCCTCCTCTCTTCCCCAGGTGGACCGTGTCCACTGCCCCGTGCTGAGTCACCGGGGGCCGACAACTGGACCACAGCCTTGGGCCTCACCTGTGCTGCCCAGCCCAGCACAACCCCTTCACCACCCTATCTATGATCCACTGTTTCCGGGCCCCCAATCGGCACACAGCTGCGGGTCCTCAGGCCACAGCTCACTTCCCCTACAAATGCAGGCAGGAACCAAACGCTGGCCAGCCCTCCAAGAATTGTCACAGTTCTGCACGCCTGGAAGGTGCATCTGCGTGGTTTGTTTGTTTTTAATTCTTCTGAGAAAGGGTCTTGCTGTGCAGCCCAGGCTGGCCCTGAACTCACAGCGACCCTCCTGTCTCAGCCTCCTGAGTGCTGGGATTACCCGGAGTGCACCACACTGACTGAGTGGCTGCTGCCTGTGTGTCTTGCTCAGGGCAGCCCTGGGAAGACGACGGACTCCACAGACACTCACCCAACTGCTCCCCACCCTGGGGTCCTGCTGGCTCTCCTCCTGCTCCCGCCAGCGGGGCTGCCTCTCTGCTCACCTGGGGGAGCCCAGCGAGCACCCACAGGCATTTAACTGGCAATGGTGATGCCTGCGTCATCACACCCCGGGACAGCAATGAAACACACCCCTCAGCACGAGGACCCTCAGGGGACCACAGACAGAGAAGCCCTCTCTCTACCGCAGGGGATCAGCGCCTGAACAATATTTAATTTGCAAGGCTGCTCGGGGCACCACTAAGTGACCGAGTGTCACACGACAGGGAGCTCAGGGGACACTTGATGGACACACACGGCCACAGCCTGACAGAGTGAGCCCCACTCTGCCTGCACCTCCTGACCTGCTCCACTCTGCACCCCGCCATGCTGCTCTGGGATCAGCTCTGGGAACCCCCCGTCCCAGTGTGCGCCTGGCTTCTGCCTCGGGAGGTTTCAGCAGTGGCTGTGTCCCCATCTGAGCTCACAATTTCCACTGGGCAGCCCCTCTGCCTGCCCCCAGTCGCACCCTGCCCGCCCTTCAGGCCCAGAGCCGCGAGCAGCTCCCTGCAACTGCTTCCCTGTCTCCAGGTGACCCCATTCCTGCTGGTTCCTCCTCCTTCCACTTTGTTCAAGGACCTCTGAAAGGCTGAAGGGATTCGCTGGAGAGCCAGCGCCCTTAGGTGTTGGTGGAGAGCCCATTTCAGCGAGGTTTTCCCAGTCCTGTCAGTGGCAAGCACCAAGCTCGGACAGTTAGGTGCGTTCCCAGACTTCACCAAGTTGATCTGGAGCAGGATGGCTCCTAGCAGCTGGGGGCCTCCGGTGGTTTTCCTCGGCTCCAGCCTCAGAACTGCCTGCTCAACCGTTTTATGAATGACTGGGTGGAGAACACTGATTGGTCCCACTCCAGGAATAATTAATACAGAGTTGGAATCCAAAAAGATCCTGGTCATCTAGAATATTGGGCCACACGTAGCAAAACAGCCCAACAGAGGTAGCTGGAAAGCTATGGACGTAAGACCAGGCGGGAAGACTCGGGGGAAGTTCAGGGGAGACATCGGGGCTCAGCACTTTCACACTGAACAGGAGCTGCGGGAGGATGTGGCCACCCTGGGGTGCAGTAACGGCGTGGCACCCAGGATGAGGGGAAGGGACGCCACTGAGTCCCATCCTGAGCTCAGCATCCCGTAGGGACTGTGGGACCATGGGACAGGAAGGGAAGGGGACAGCCGGCCAGAAAAGGGACACAGAAGCTCATCACAGGAAACAGCTGAGGGACTTTGAGACAGCCAGGAAGCAAGTGACCTGTGAAGATGACATCAATCCAGCCCCGCACACCTAAAAGGACTCCCCCAGGAAGGTAAAGAACAGGGCAGCTGTGCCAAGGACACGCTCCTCTAGCCCAGTGCAAACCCTCTGCCACCACGGCCACAGAGACCCTGCAGAGCCAACAGCAGCGGCAGAAAGCACCCGGCGTCGCCAGCCCCGGGCTCCCAGCACCAGCAAGGGTCACAGCACGGCCTTCCACCCAGCGGGGACCAAACCCACCTCCTGCAGGACAAGAAAGGAACGGCAGCAAAAGCTCAAAGACGAGTAAAAATAGATGAAAGTAAGTCCGATTCTTTGAAAAAATAAGTAGTACAATTTCAGAAGAATGGCCAGCCCTAAAACAGACTCCCATGCAGATTTGGGGGGAAATGCTATCAGTTATTTTCAAAGAGGAGAAAAATCACACCATGGCCACTGAAGAGGAGGGTCCGAGACAAGTCAGCATCTCTGGGATTCTAAGAGACCCCATGTTGGAAGGGATTTCAAAAACACAGAATCGATACTACCAAAAAACGCACCAGTAAACCAAAAACTACACTTGCGCACTGTGTTAGTAAGCTAGGACATACTGTGGTAACAGACTATCTGAAATATCTCCGCAGCTTCAGTCAGTGCAAAGCGTCTTTCCCCGGGCTCTGCCGGCTTCACCCAGGACGCGGGCTCGGGCTGCGGGGCACAGAGAACAAGGCACAGCGCAGAGCCCAGGGCTCCTAAAGCTCCAGCTCCCTGGAGGGCGATGTCAATGTCACTCGCACCTCATTGGCCACGGCGAGTCACGTGGCCAGCAGTGACGTCAGCAAGGCAGCCCGGGGCTCCTCCCACTGAAAGAAGGAGGCTGTTTGGAGCAGTAAATCAACCTGTTAGGCACATCCCGGCTAGAGGACCAGTGGACAAACGAGGGGAGGCCTCTGACTGTGAAAAAGGCCAGAAGACAGCAGGAAATGCAGAAGGAGCCCACCGTCAAGGGCTGGGGCCCCCAAGAAGCCCGAAAGCATGAAAGAATGCTGAGGCTGGAAATGGAAGGAGACGCCAGCAGAAGGGAAGGTTGGTGCCGGCCGAACAAAGCTTGACCTCGAAGGAGAGGGCCAGGGCGGCGATCTCAGGAGGGACATGACAGCCGTGGCCCCGAAGACCGAAGACAGAGCTGACAGCCGGACGGGGCCCCCCAAAGCTTCAGACCTCCTGAGGGAGCAGGACCCGTCCTGCAGGTTCCCAGGATTCACACCCGAAGGTGGACCAGGACGGCTCCGGACTCCCCCACTCCGTGAGGATGCAAACTCTCCGCGTGCACGGAACGTCTCTGAATCACTAGAGAACACGGTTAAATTGTATTAAAATATGTAACTATAAGTCAACTTGTGTATTAACTTACATTAAAATACAAATGATCAAGGAAGAACAGGCAAACGCGGCACCCACATCGCGCACAGGAAACACAGTTACGTGCTGCACATTCAGTCAAGCCCAAGCCCAGCCTCTAGGGGCACAGGCACTCAGGGTGCAGGGTGGGCAGAGACAGGAGGCAGGCAAGCAGAGGGAGGAGGACGGCTGGAAAGGGCACAGCGGCACGGCGGGGCCAGGGGAGACCACACGCAGTACAGGCATGTACGGAAATGTCACCGCGAGTCCCCTTAATCGCTACAATCAACGTGCTAATAATTATAATTGTTTTTTTAAAAGCCGGCTCCTAAGAGGCCCCCCCCAAGCGGCTCCCTCTAGTGGAGACAGATGCGCACAGCGCCTGCCCCATGGGGAGTTCTGTGGCTTCCCCCGTGAAGCCGCAGGCTGCTGTGGGTCCCTTGCCAGCCTGGGCAGTGTCAGTCAGGCCCAGCCCAGCTGCAGAAAGTCGCAGGTCTGCCCCGCCCCCGCCCCCGCCCGCGAGCTCACACCACACCCACTGTGAGAGGTCAGACAGAGCCACCCTCCCCGCCCCGGCCTGTGGTCTGCTCTGCCTTCCGCAGGGACTCAAGAGCCCTCCCGGAGACATCTCTGCCGCGTCTGAGCCTGCACCGCCAGGCACCACACCAGACACTGAGCCCCACTGCGAGTATTACCTCAAGACACCCCTTGTACCAAGCCTCAGACACGACGGTTACCCTCGTCTTAGAAATGAGGAAAGCCCAGCTCAGAGAAGTTAGGTAACTTCCCCACAGTCACATAGCAAGTGACAGATGACTCCCAAGCGAGGTCCAACTCCAACACCTGTGCTTCCCCCTCTCCCCTCCTGCACCAGGCTCCGCCTCAGTCCCTGGACTGCGACAGGGTCTCCAGAAGCTGCTGGGCTCTGAGAGGAAGGCACACTAGGACACCAGGACTGAGAGACACTGCAGATGGCTCCAGAGGGAACCAGAGAGGCTGCCAGGAGACGGAACATTCCCGCTGTAGCCCAGCATGGGCCAAAAGTGTGTGAACCTCGATTACAGATGTGGCCCGGGACTCGAAGGCATCCCAGGCAGCCACTGGACCTGGGCTCCCCAACCACCGGGCTCCAAGACGAGACAAACAACCGGCCCTTCGTGGTGGCCACGTTTCCTGCGTTCATCTGGAGATGAAGACGGGAGGCGGGTGCTGCCTGGGACCCATCCACATTGCCCGAACACAGGCTCCCCCAGCCAGAGGCGCGGCCGGGGCAGAGGCTGCCAGGACCCAGGCTCCCGAGGGCATTCATTCCCCAGAAGCCAAACCCACAGGTGAGCCCCGCCGGGCAGGAACACTGTTATTACCCCAATTTGTGGATGAGGAAACTGAGGCTCAGGCAAGTTTCATGGCTTGGAAGACACCAGGCCAGAACTGAGGCTGAGCCCAGGGGTCTGGGGCCAGTGCTGCGTCACGGCTGGGCCGGAGGGTGCTGGGGGAGAGGGCACCGGGACCCGCGGCACATCCTGTGGCGATCCTCAGATGGGCAGAGCAGCAGCAGTACCCAGCAGGCCCAGCGAGTGCCCCACGGCTGCTGCCCTCAGAAGCCCGCAGACTCCCCGGGACCTGACCCCACTGCTCTGCTAACCCAAGGGCCCAGGCAGGGGGCACCTGGCACCCCACCAGAGATCCCCCATCAGCACCTGGGGCAGCACATGCCGGCTCCTGCCCCCAAACCCCTGGGCCAGATCGGCAGGAAGCTGAGGCAGGCAGGAGAGGTGGGAGCCAGGCCCTGCACCTCGGAGGACCCCAGCTAACCCAGCCCGGCGGGTCCTGGGCAGGTGTGTGGAGGGGGCGCAGGTACGCAGCCAGTGCCCAGTTTACAGATCACGGTCACACATGGCGGGCTCACTCACCATGCCACACCCAGGACAGAGGACAGCTGCCCAGTCACGGTCAGCCCTTAACCTGGGCCCAGGGCAGAGCCTGGTCCTCCCGAGAGGGCTTCTGGCTGTTGGTTTGGTTGGTGTTTGTCCCTTTGTCTTGGCGGTACTGGGGATCGAACACAGGGCTTCCAACTAAACTACATCTTTGGCCCTTTTAAAATGTTTCACTTCAAGGTCTTGTTAAATTGCTGAATAGTCCAGGTCAGGCTCAAACTTTCGACCCTCCTGCCTCAGCCTCCAAGTCCCGCTTTCATCAGGGATTTTGATCCCACCCAGCTAGGTGCTAGTGGGACACCGCCCAGACCTTGGAGCTCAGGAAGGAGAGCCCCTGGCCACCCTGGGCCTGGATCCCAGGCCACCAGATGAGGTCCAGATACTGCAGCCTCCTGGGCCCCCAGGCCCGCCCTCTGCCGGGACAGGGGACGCCCCCCAGAGGAGATGGGGCCACACCATGACCCCACACACAGCCAGAGACGGCAGTGGCCTCCTCACCTGAGGTCTGCCAGTCACGGTCCCCTGTGAACAAACCGAGCTCAGAGAGCAGAAACAACTTGCCTGCCAATCACATAATCGGCCACCAACGCCCAAACCCAGGCACTGACCACCAAGCAACACTGCCTCTCCCACACCCCACTTCCAACCCACACTCCTCCAGGGCCTGTCTAATGGCCCACACAAGCCCAGGTCTCCCGTGGGCCCCAGAGCGCAGAGACCTGGTGCAGAGCGCGGGACGGAGGACACAGGAAGCTGGGCCCCAGGCTCCCGGTTCCCAGGCCTGCACGCCCTCCCCCACTCGCACCCTCAGAGGCTGCCTGTGTGGGAATGCGCACCCCGGCGCACTGCAAGGGAGGCGATTTATCCCGGAGAAAACATCTTTGTTCTGCCAGTGAACGGGAGCCATTTGCAACAATTTCATGCTCTGTTCGCAGGCCCGAGAGCCGGGCGCCCACACAGGCTGCTGCCTCGAGGCGGGGCTGTGCATAATGAGGCTTCTCACTGCCCCCCGCTGCCAGCCTGCCAAACCGGGTGGGCATTGATCCACGCATCTGGCGGGACGCCCCCCGCATTCCATCCGCCAGGACAGACGTGGTGGTGAGAGCGTGGAGACTCCCACATGCCATTTCCTGCGCCCAGCGCGTGTATCATGTCCTAGCCTTGGGCACCAGGGCCCGGGCAGCCGCAGCTGGAGACCGGAAGCAGCGAGGAGGAACCCCCTCCCAGCCTCAGGATCCAGGTCCCCCACGCTGCCTCCTGGAGACTGCAGCTCCTGCACCGCAGACCCCACCCCGGGCCCCACTGCCGGGGCTGGAACCCCAGCTGGGCCACTCGCTAGCTGTGTGACCTTGAGACAGCGGCCTGGCCTCTCTTGCTTTAGTTTCCCCACCTCCCACCTCAGGCTGTGGTGAGAATTAAGTGAGTTAGTATTTGTCACGTGCTTAGAACAATGCCTGGCACACACTGAATGCTCACTAAGAGTTGGCTTAAAATATTAATGCCTTTAAATCTAGGGCGAGTGTGTGTGTTTGCTCACTGGCCCGCTTCACCCACCCCGGCCTCTGCGCTCAGCTCGGAGTGCTGGGCGCCCTGGCCCGCTCGCTTCCTGTGGACCCAGGGGCCGTGGGCCGGAAGGGGCGGCTCTCGTTCTGCAGAGGAGTGCGTGGGAGGCGGGAGAGGGGCCGGAACCAGTCCAGGACCCCAGAGAGCCGGGAGCCGGATCAGGCCGCTCACCTGCAGGGTCAGGGTTTCCGGGTTTGGGGTTTTGGTCTTCAGCGGGACCCTGGGACACCCCTCCGCCCTGCTCTCCCTGAGGGTCTCCTAACTCCACCACGCAGGGACTCTGGGAGATGCTAGCTGGGCACCCACATCTCCCTGCCAGCTGCAGCAGGGCACCCCTCGGCCTCGGCCCTCAGACCCCACGATCACTGCCCGTGGGTCCTCTGTGGCGTCACCTCCCTGCCTGTCCTCCTGTGCCTCGCGTGCCCCTGCCCCTGCCCCCAGGCCTGCAGCCTGTCCCTGCCGCACAGTCCCCGCTGCCCCTGACTCCTGCGTGCAGGCCCCTGGGGTGCCATCCCCACCTGGAAGCCTCAGCCCCCTCTGAGCAGCCGTCCCCCGCGAGGCCCAGGCCCTGGACGTGCCCAGAGGCTGCCCCTCGCCTGCCCACCTGCCCGGGAGAACCTGGCCCGTGCTGCACGCTGACCCTAACCACGGAGTCCGCGCGGAGAGAAGAGCCGTGTCGCACACAGGAGCCGCTCTGCCCAGGCAGCTGCAGGCCCAGCCCCTGCCTCCTTCAGAGCAACAGAGAGGCAGGCATGCGGGCAGACAGACGCCCAACACAGAGACCTCCCCGCGGCCGGCCGGCACCACACCCTCCTCCGCGGCCCAGGACGTCCGGAGCCCAGGCACTGCCATCCGCCACTAAGGCCAGGGCCAGCAGGAGGGTGCCCTCGTCCACCCCTCTTCCTCCTTGCCACATCTCAGCAAGGAGAAGCTGCCCAGCCGCACACCATACCCTACAGCCTCGGACGCAGCCTCTTCTAAGAAACTTAGCCTCGGGGGCAGCAGTAGCTCAGGGGCAGAACAAGGCCCTGGGTCATTCCCTAGCACTGCAGAAAAAAGTAAGAAAAAGGAAGATTCTCGTTCATCTCCCCATTCCTCCCTTTTGACCCCTGTCCTGGCTTCACCCCGACCCGTGCTGCCGTGGGGAAAGGGACTGACTTTGGCTGCACCCAGCCCCAATGACCTGTGCCAGGCACTGTACCATGCACTTTAAAATTCAAGACTTAGCCAGGGAGAATTCTCCCAATCCACAGATGAGGACACTGAGGCTCGTCCACAGGCACACAGCTTCTAAGTGGTCCAGCCAGGATTTGAACCCAGAGCCCCAGGTCTTAGCACCAATCTGTTCTTGCCCCACGTGTGAAATCAGACCCGCTGCCCAGGCAGCCACGGAGGACAGTGCGGTTCCGCGGGTTCTGATCTGGGCCTGCCTTCCTGTCTCCAGAGGCAAGGGGACACCAACGTCTTACAGCAATAAAAGGCTGCTCCCGGTTAGACATCAGGCGGATCCATCTTCTCCAACGGTGAGTTTTCATTTTGCAAGTTTCCCAGTGACAATAGCAGGGAACGACCCTGAGGCCCCGCAAAGCTGCCAGTCTGCTGCCCAGCCTCCCGTGCCCGGCCGCTCTGCGCCACGGTTCAGCCCCCGCCCACGCCCCCAGCCCAAACCTCAGCCCAGGCAGCCCTGGGCACTAGGAGAAGAAACAGCAGCACTCAAGCCCGAACCGCCCCAGGGGCCAGCACTGATGATCCGTCCCCTGCCCGCTGGTCCCAAGCCCTCCCCTCACCAAGATCCTCCCCCAATGCCCCTGTGACCCCAGGACCTGCCACCCACCCCAATGCACAGCATCCACGACCCCACCAGCAAGCTCCAAGAACAGTCCTCCAATTCCCCTGAAGCCCATGTCATCCCCCAACAACCCCCCACACCGGGAACAACCCAAGCCACCCATCTCCCCCAAATGCATGTCCACACGTGGAGAGCCCCTGCCCTGCACCTGTCCCCAGCCCTGAGTAGACCCAGCCCAAGGTTCCCCATCCCTGGGTGACTGGAGTGGCCAGGGGATCTTTTTCAGGGGAGACCCCTGTGACGGCTTGTAGCTAGATGTCACCCCAAAGCCTTGTGTGCTCCTAGACAGGGCTTGTGGGAGGTGGCTGTGTCATGGGGGTGTGACTGTGGATGGCACGTGGGGCACTGGAGCAGCCCGCGGATGGGTTCAGCGCAGTTCTGGGAGTGGATAATGAGAAGGCCTGCTCTGGGTACGGGCGGCACCACTCACAAGGCTGGCAGCCTGGACGGGATAACAAAGAACGGGGGGCTGTTGCTGCTTCCTCCCTTTGCCGCCTCTCATGCTCCCTGCCATGAGCTGTTCCTCCTCCGCCATGCCACCTTGCTTTGGAGCCAGCCGACTATGGACTGAACTTCAACAAACCATGAACCAAAACAGTCTCCTCCTTTAATTTATGGGTGTTGGGCATTTTGTCTCAGCAAGAAGAAAGGAGACTAAGCCCACACCCCGCTCCAGCCCAGGCCCTGGTCTCTGAGGGTATCAGCCCAGCCCAGAGCCCTGCTAAGAATCTGCTCCATGACCTGCTAAGAGAGGGGCAGGAGCCACTCTGTCCCTAGACTGTGGTTCCACAATGGTCCCAAAGCCATGCAGGCAGCTTCGCTGGTCTGGAAAACCTCGGGACCTCTGCATCCCGAGACTCACAGGCAGGATGGAGCTGAAATCCCCAGGTTCAGCCGGGAAGGATTCTCCACCCTTTTACTGCCCAGAAATGCTCCAGACCCAGGCGGAGGTCTCCTCCCCAGCCCCGCAGGCCTCCTGCCTTCAAGAACAACTGTAAGGACATGAGGTGGGTCCACCTCACGTCCCATCAGGACACAGGTCCCCGGCGCCGGCCACACCAGGTGCTGTGTTAGTGAGTGGACGGGCCGTCCACCTCCCACCACAGGAGCAGCGCGGGCCCCACGAGCCTTCAGGGCCTTGGACTCGGCTGAGGAAACGTGCAGGAGGGGGCCTGCTGTGGCATGGGCACCACCCGGCAGGGCCGTGGTCCACACCAAGCGTGCCTGAGCTAGGACCGCCGCTGCCTTGGAGCCACATAGGCCCCACTCCACAGGGGCCCCGCCCTCCTTGGGACTGGACTCCAGGCTGGGCTCCAGGGCCGCCGCCTCGCCCTGACCCGGAAAGAGCTCAGCTGCCAGGAGTGCAGGCAGCAGCCCCTGGGTCTCCCTGGCAACCCCGGAGCTTTGTGCGTGGAGAATGGAGCTGATTCATCCCCGGGGGACGGCAGGCGCTGCTGCAGGGAGAGGCCTGGGCGACCCGGGCTGGGCGGCGCGAGGAGATCCCACGTGGCCCGAGGCCCGGCTGGGCTCTTGGGTGGGTGGCTCCCAGTGCCCACCACACCTGCTCAGGTTGGGGCAGCCAAGGGCGCCAGCCCTTCCTCCTGCTCCTCACGGGGCCCCCGCTGCAATTCTCCCCAGGTGCCCACCACCCTGGGCCTGCTGTGTCCCCTCCTCTCTCCTGAGGCGCCCCTCTCCTGAGCTGACCACCCCTCCACTGCACACTGCGCTCCTGGAGGCAGGGCCGGCCCCTCCCCTGAGCAGCCCCACATGGGGACCTTCCCGCCCACAGTCAGGCCCACGAGATGGGGTGAGCTGCGAGGGGCTGCGTGGAGTATCCCCTCTAGGCAGAAGGCGCAGGCCCGGTTCTAGCTTTCCAGCTCGGTCTCCTCCCACCAGTGTCCCCAGCAGCACTTGGATGGTGGCTGTTGGCCAGCCTGGCTCTGCAGTGAGGAAGGTGACCCCGGGGAGCAGAGCCCCAGGCCAGCCGGGCAAACAGCAGAGCGGGAGCCGCCACTGAGACTCAGAGGCCGGGAGCAATGCGAGGCCTGAGAGAGCGCTTCCGGCAGTGGCCGGGCCGGCCCAGGCTCGGGGACTCTGGCGCAAGGTCACTAACACGCCCAGCTGGCTTCCTACACAGGCCCAGGGCCAAGGCCCAGCGACAATCACAGGACGGCATCCGAGAAAAGCAGGGAGACCACTGGCGGGGTGTGCTGGGAAGAGGCTGCGGAACAGCGCTGGGCCGCGTCCCGCAGCCCTGTGATGTTGGGCGACTCCCGTGGCCTCTGCAGTCTCAGCTTCTCATCCCACATCAGGCGCCGCCCAGGTCCCCGGGCCCTAGATTCGCTCCGAGATGCCCCGAGGGCTCGGGCAGGGTGAGCAGCTTGACCCCCCCCACCCCACCCCCACCCACCCCCCATCCCCAGGCTCTGGCCTCCAGCTGCATCGGGCGGACTTTGCCCGGGCTGGAAAGTGTGGGGCTCTCTGAGGTCGCCCAGCCCCCGGTCCAGGTGCCGATCACATGCACAGAATCAGAAGGATGCTACTTCTGGCTCCTGCGGGGCACCCGGCCTGCACCGTCCCAGTCCCCCAGAGCCCTCAGGGCCTCGCCCTTTCCCACCACAGCCGACCCCTTACTGCCCAGCACAAGACGCTGCTTTGATTTTTTTTAATTTTACAGAAAAAAATAAACAAAATTTCACAACAAAATAATAGGAGAATGACGATAGTTAACCCACCACGTAGTGTTACCTTTAGACTAGTTACCCAGAGCACAAGGTACAGGCACAAAAATTCTCCAAGCAACATAGCACAAACCTTTGTTTTCACTGAACTAAGAGAAATTAACAGTATAACTAACTTTTTTTCCTGTCTCCTTCCTTCTTTCACCCTTCCCCCACCCTAGTTCCTCTTTCCTTTTGAACAATTTCTTCCCATTTCACAATATCCATTGTACATTTTGGACCTTATTTATTCTTTCAGTTTCTCACATCGGGGACAATACAACGTTTACACACATGAGCCTGATTTATTTCACTTATGAGTATGGTCTGAAGTTGCATCCATACAGCCTTCTTTATGACTAAGTAGTACTCTGCTGTATAAAAAGACCACATCTTTTTTATCCATTCCTCAGTTGATGGGCATTTGGGTTGTTTCCAAGATTCAGCTATTACAAATTGTGCTGCTATAAAGATGTGTGTGCATATATCGCTGTGGTATAACGTTTTTAATTCCTCTGGGAAGCAGGAGAGACCTCTGAGGAGGTTGAGAGCCACCTCTTGGTGGCGGCAGGGGCACTGGGAGTTCCGTGCACCCTCCAAAGCCCTCACTGCCCTTGCCCGGGGAGTCTTGGGCTCCCACGGGGCAGGGTTGGGGACTGTGCAGCAACGCCCCTCACAGAGTCCTACTGGGCAAGGACACAGCCAGGTTTTCATCCCGGCCAAAGACACTGGGGCCACACTTGCCAACCACCTCCCTGGCCCCCGGGACCTCCCGGCCGCTTTACACATGCGCCACGTGGAAGCCCCGCAAGTCCCCTGCCGCTGTCCCGTTCCACAGTGCCGTGGACACGCAGGCTCCCAGCGGGGAAGGCGGCCGTGGCTCATGTGCGGGCCAACGCAGGCCGCGTCTCAAGCTCCTCCCTACAACCTAGGCACAGAGCAAACCACCCTCACGCCCCAACGGCTGCACAACTCTCCTAATCTGCATGCCCTCCTGGAACAGTACTTACAACCGCATTCAGTAACCGCGGAAATGAACCTAGTTCCTCAGCGTTCAGCAGAACGGGCCACTGGCCGCGTCTGGGCACCGCATCTCCTGATTAAAACCGCTCTCGGCCGTTTTCCTCCACCCTCCGGACTGTGGGCTCCTGGGGGGAGCGGCGGCAGACTACCCCACTCAGTCCCCGCTGCAGCCTGGCACAGGGCGGCCACGGGACGGACTCTGCTCCACCCGCACTCCAGCGGTCTCCTCCTCTCCACCGCCCCTGCATCCTCACTCTCCCCTTTGGTTCCGTCACTCAGTGAGCTAGGACCACCAATATTCAAAATAGTAGTAACTTCTGCTTCTGTTTCTGCCCAAGGTGTGACAACGGGGACTGAATTTACCCTGAAACACCCAAAGAAATGGAGGATAGACGCATGAAATGAAAGTCACAAGACGTTGAATATTAGACAAAAACGGACAGTAATTCCTGGGAAACTAAACTCAAACAAGGGGCACCCCAGAGTTGCCTCAAGTTGGTACCTCAGAGTGTTTCCAGGGTGACGCAGGGAGGGGGCAGCAGGAAGCACCCATCACCTGCCCTGAGTTAAGGACTTGAAGATGAAAGCGTAGGGAGACAGACCCTGATAGCCCGGGTTCCCAGGGCAGTGTGAGCAGAGAGAAAGGGAGATGCAGAGAAGCAGGAGAGACCTGGTGATTTTTAGAAAATCACACTCAAGTACGCAGCTGAGTCTGAGAAAACTACCCAAAGGCAGAAACGGAATCATCTGAAAGATCTGAGGGAACAGCGCCTGGCAGTGCCTACTGCCCACCAGACGGAACCACAACGGACAGGACAGTCAGGAGAGGGCACGGGAGGCCCCTCCTCTGCAGCCACACCCTGCCCTGCCCAGCACACAGCGAAAGCAAGACAGAGAGAAACAAACCTTTTCCACGTAACTAAGTGCAGCCCAGAAGGGACCCCAAGAATATCTCTTAAGAATGCAAACAATGCCGATCACAATGTCCAGAATTCAATCAAAACTCACTGGACATGTAATAATACAAGAAAAACACTATCATATGGAGGGAAAAAATCAATCAAAACTGAAACAGAACCAACACAGACGTCAGAATTAGCAGATGAGGATATTTAAAAAGTCATTATACAATGTCCTGTATTCACAAATTAAGTAGGAACATGGAAGTTTAAAAAGAAGATACAAATCAAACTTCCAGAGACAGAAACTACAAAATGTGAGATAAAAATATAAAATTCATTGGATTGAAGCCAGGTTAGACATAGCAGAAAAGATTAGCAGGTACGGCAAAAGAAACCACCAAAAATGGAACACAGAAAAAAAAGAGAATCAAGAAAGAAAGGGATGGAGAGAAGAAGGGGAGGAGGAAAGAACATTAGCGAGCTGTGGGACAATTTCACACGGACTAACATCCTCATAACTAGAGTCCCAGAGGAGAGGAGAGGGGAAAGGAAAGAGCAAATAGTTACAGAAATAATTCACAAGGACCATAAATTTAACAAAATCTACAAATGTGCACATTTACTATAGAATCTCAAGAAACCTCAAACACAGGAAACACGAAGAAGAAAACCCGTAACAAGGAACTCAACAATCAAAATGATCAAAACCAAGATAAAGAGAAAAATCTTCACAGCAGCTTGAGAAATGAGACATGTTATATTTAGAGGAATGAGGACACAAATGACAGCAAGCTTCTTATCAAAAACAAGGCAGGGGCCAAGGATACAATTCAGCAGCACAGTGCCTGCCTGGCAAGCGTGAGGTCCTAAGTTTGATACTGGCTACAAAAAGAAAAAAGAAAGAAAGAAAGAAAACAAAGAAAAAGAGAAGAGAACAGAATAATATATTTAAGGTTCTGAAAGAAAAACTATAACTTGTATTTTAATACCCAGCAAAAATAGCCTACAAAAACAATAACCATGGACAGAAGCCTCTGAAACCATAAACTGAAATAAACCTTTCCTCTTTATAAACTGATTTCCTCAGGTATTTTATCACTGCAATGGAAAGCTCATACAACACCTAATCAACAGAAGGAAAACATAAAAACAGTCAGAAAGCACTGTGGCATTTTTACTTATCTTTCCCCTACCTGCAGCATAGTGACGCCTTGAGAAGTGGTGGCAACCCATGAGCCTATATTCCACATGTGAGACCCTCATTCCTGGTTCAGGAGTGAGCCATGCAGATCTTATCCACAAACATGCTGTGTAGGTGCTACCTGAAGGACTGGTGCATTTATCTCTGCTTCACCTACCTTGGAATGAGACCAAAAAGTGGCAGACTCTGCTCAAACCACTGCAAGGTAAACTGGCAATGCACAGACACCTGCGATAAAAGACACAAGTGAGACACAGTGACTTCTGATGCCTGGGAGAAAATGTCTGAGGGTGTATCTTTGGGAAATTCAGATGCCCAAAAATACCCACTAGACAGCATGCCGTGAGGGGGCCAGATGCGTGCTCAGAACGTAACTGCAGAGGCCCACAGCTTTCACCTCAGGCGGACCCCTCAGCTTGGAGCACGCACAGTTACGTGCTGAAGGAGTTTCCCGCATAGAGTTGATCTGCAAAGACTGAGAGAGATGTTGGGGGCTATTTTGTTCGTTGTTTGTTTTTTATAGAAGGTACTAAAGGACATCAGAAAATGACATACAAACAAAATGAGATTACTGTTAAAAAGATAATAGTACAAAAAAGAAGATATTCTGGAGCTGAAAAGTATAAAGTGAAATGAAAACCTCACTAGAGGAATTAGCAGCAGATTTGAGTAAGCGAAAGACTCAGTGTGCTTAAAGACACGGCAACTGAAAGTACCATCAAAAGGCAGAGATTAAATAGAAGAAGGTTAACTAGGTTACATGCCCAGGTTACCTGGGAGAGACCACCAAGCAGACCAACATGCTTATTATGTGTGCTCCAGAAGACGAGAGAGAAAAAGCAGAATGTCTACCTGAAGACACCGTGACTGAACATTTCCCAGATGTGATGAAAGACATGAACTTACATATCCAAGAGGTTCACTAAATTCCAAATAGGAGAAACAAGAGACCTACTGTGGTCAAACTGTTAAGAGACAAAGAGAGGCTCCTGAAGGACCCCAGAAAGCAGCAGCTTGTGCACAAGGTATTGGCTTACAGTGGTGTTCTAGCACAGTACTACAAACCAGGACTCTCAAGCAGCAGATGTTTATTGTCTCAAAGACCTGAAGGACGGAAGTTTGAAGTGGAGATGTCAGCTGGTTCCTCCTGAGGACAGTGGGGGAAGTGCCCCCCACGAGCCCCCTCCGTGGCTTCCAGAGAACCACCTCCTCCCTGCCCCTCACATCATCTCCCCCTGCCTATCTCTGACCAAATCTCCTCTTCCTATGACACCAGCAATACTGGGCGAGTCCCTCCTTTAATGACTGTGCTGAACTAATCATATCAGTAATTACCTCCATCCAACTGGGGTCACGTTCTGAGGTACTACGGGTTAGGACTTCGGCAGAGGAATTTTTGAGAACAGAATTCAACCCATAACACTAGGATTTAGCAGCTAATTTCTCATCAAATAGGCTGGAAGGCAGTGGAATGCCATATTGAAATGTTCAGCATCTCTGACCATTAAAGAACTGCAAACTAAAACAACACTGAGTTTTCTTCTGACTCCAGAAAGAATGCCTAGCATCAAGAAATCAAATCACAACAAAGGCTGGCGAGGTTGTGGGGAAGAAGGGACCCACCTACATTGTGGGTGGGCATGTACACTGTTAGGTTTCTGGGGGGCGGTAGAGAAACAAAGGCATAAAAGGAAAAAGGTCTTTATTGCGGGCATGGGAGGGCTGGGGAAGAGTGCAAGGCCCCTTCGAAGTAGACAAAGAAACCGATGGGCTTTTATTAAGTCTGATGGGGTGGAGTCTGAAGGGATGGGCAGAATGACGTAGTGATAGCTGAGGGGGAAAGCCGGTGCACGCACAAAAAGCAGGAAGTTCAATCTGGGATTGGAAGAAGGACGTGGGAGTCAGTATCGGAAGAACAGGCTGTTGTTTTTGGGTCCAGCACCACGCTGGGCCTGACAGAGTTTCAGATGGGCAGAGCCTATCACCCAGGAGAGGGGCCCTGGGGCTTTCCCGGGCATCATCCCATGCCCTGCCTCCAGAAACCCAACTGCAACTGGCCAAACCTTGGGGCCCAGCACCACACGTTCGAAGCTCCGGAGTGACTACACCTGGCAGCCGGGACAGGTGCCCGGGGAGGAGGGTGGCCCACTGCCCAGGGCCTGCTGCTGCCCGTACTGCCTGCCCAAATGCCACACCCCAGGCACCTCCAGAGAAGGCAGCCACAGACCCCGGCACCCCAGCCCTACAGCGCGCGGCCTCAGGGAAGCACAGCTTCCTCCTCTGCAGGTGGGGAAGCCCTCCTTCATCAGGGGCCACTGGAAGAATGAGAGGGTAAGGCCCCGCAGACTCTAGCGTAAGCAGCCGGTCAGCAGTGCCCGTGTGCCCCCGTCCCTCCCCCAAAGCTGGGGTTAGGAGGCGGGCGTGTGCCTTCTCCCTGCATGACCTGGGCAGGTCGCTGGGCCTTTGTAAAACAAAGTCCACCACCGCTGGAGCCAGGCCTTCCTCTCCTCCAGCCCATCAGGGGATGCAGGGGCGGGGACACGTCCAGCACTGCCCCGCCGTGGGGTCCAGGAGCAGGCTGGGCCTGGCACTCAGGGGCCCGTGCCTCTCTGGGAACTGGGGGGTGGGGAGAGGGGTGGGGGAGGGGAATCCCCTTAGCCCGGGGAGCACAGAGGACTCCCACAGGAGGTTTGCGCATCCTGAAGAACTGACCACGGGGAGCAGCAGGATACCGGTGGGGTGGGGGGCGCAGGGAGACACAGAGGACTCCCGGGCGAGTCCCAGGGGTGCCAGCCTCCTGCCCCAGACACGCGCCCACACACAGCGCCCCCACTGCTGCCGAGCACTGCGGCACCCACAGCTCTGTCTCCAAGCCAAGGCCCTGCACACCTGAAGCCTGGCCGCTGCACGGCTGTGGAGCCAGGGCCACCCCAGATTCGGGGCCCTCCCTGCCGGCTCCTGGGCAGAGGCCCAAGAGGCCCCCAACTCCACCACACGCCCCAACCCTGAGCAGACCCTGAGCTGACAAATGTGCCCTCCTGGCCGAGGAGCACAGGCAGAGAGCGAGGCAGAGAGGCGACGCGAGCCCCAGGATCCAGGGGCTGCAGGGGGCTGACCCCTGGGGCACAGGGGAGGAGCCTGGGACATGCGGCGGCCTGGCCCAGCCCATCACCAGTCGGGACCCACACAAGGGGGACAACAGCAGTGGGGTCACCAGGGGGTGTGCAAGGACTGGCTACACCCACTCCAGGCCCCGTGGGTCACCCGCTGGCTTTGCAGTGCAGCCAGGGAGTCCTGCACGTGACGCTCACCGCAAAGCCCTGCTGTGACAAGCGCCTAAACCGCATGTGACATTCTTAGCAACCCACAGAGAGTCGGCCAGGGAGGCTTCAGCAGACAGGCCCAGCAGCACAGCAAACCGGGCCGTGCCATGGGGGGCCCCGCAGGGGCCAGACCAAGGGCACCACTGGCCGGCAGCCACTGCGCCCGTGTGCCAGGCACCTCGGACACAGGGAGACGGGCGCAGGTGCGAGTGTGGTGCTGGCACAGGCATGGGTCAGTGCAGATGCAGGTGTGAGAACAGGTGCCGGCAGAGACGACGGCAGGTACAGACACACCCACAGCCCGGGCCTGCCCTCTCACCCTCCCCGTTTACTTCAGAGAGCTTTCTATCTCTGCTCCTGGCTGGTAACTTCCTGGGAGCTGACCACTGCCCTACTCCAGTGCTGGCCCAGCCCAACCAGTGTGTCCTGACACCGATGGGGCCAGGGACAGGCTGGTGACCCAGCTGCGCCAGCACAGTGTCCCCGGAGGCTCTGCTGGGGCTCTGTAAACCGGGATCCCCCCCTGAAGCTGAGGCTGCGGACACCAGTGACCAGGGGCACTGGGGCTCCAGGCGGTCACCTCTGTCCCTGAGCAGGAAGGGCTCAGGGGGCCCACGAGAGCCCAGAGAACTGAGAATGGAGGAGGAGGACACAGAGAAGGCACCACAGGAGGCTCTGTGAGCACGTACCCCAGGCCAGGGGCGGCTCCGGGCTGTGTCTCCGACCCAGTGCGGCTTCCCACTGGCACCCATGGGGCTGCCCAGTGCCAGGTTTCTGTGTCCAGCCCCACCAGCCCAAGTGCCCCCCAGGTGTTACAGTTTGTGTCTAGGTGGCCCCCCAAGCCTCATGCAATCACAGAGGTGGTTGGATCTACTGCTGTGATTGGTACGCTGTCCAGCACTGGGATTGGTGGTGTGAGTGCTACACCCGCCCAGGGGTGGGTAACTGGCATACAATATAAGAGAGAGAAGGAGGCACTTTTTTCCTCTTTTGCCTTATTTGCTCTTGCTGTTTGCAGCCGCCATGAGCAGCTGCCCCTCAGCCACAGCACCCTGCCTTGGAGTCAGCTGAGTATGCACTGAAACCTCCAAACACTGTAAGATAAATAAACCTTTCCTTGCTTCATGTTGGGCATCAGGTGTTTTGTCTCAACAATGAGAGACAAGTAACCAAGACATCGGGACCAGCACCGCAGCTTCCTCATCCTGGAAGCGGGAACAAAGTACCCACTGCACAACATCAGCACTGTACCCCAAGCCAGCACACAGCAGCTTGCAGCTCACAGAGACAGAACCTCGACACACAGCCTTGACGGAGGGTGGACTGTCCCCATCGGGCAGGGGAGCTGAGGGCGAGTGACCCAGCCAGGGCCCCACAACCCAGACCTGGACTTGGGAGGGCGAATCCACCTCTGAAGCTAGAGCCTTCATGGTCACTGTCGTCTGGGTCCATGCCTGTCAACTCTGGATACCGGGGCTGGGGCTGCAGGCCTCAGGGGACCTGCCAGGGAGGAGCCCAAAGGTGCCAGCCCAGCCTAGCCCAGCCCCAGCATCAGGTGCAGGGAGCCCCGCTGCTCTGCCAAGAGCTCCCGAGAGCAGCCAAGGCTGCCAGGTGACAGAGGGACAGGGGACACAGAATCCTGTGTTATCCTGGTGATGTGCGCCCCAGGGAGGTTTTGCCACCGGAGAAGAAGGTTGAGATCTCAGTCAACCTTGTTGGTAAACTCGCACTGACAGCGCTGTGGTGAGTCCACCCCAGGTACCTCCTCCAGGCCTCCTGGCAGCAGCAGAGATGTGAGGCCCTGGAGTCTGGCCGTCACCCACCTGCCTCAGGCCCTCGGGGGACAAGGCTGTGCGTGTGCAGGGGGAGTACCAGGCAGCTCCGGGGGGGGGACGTGCACATGTGTAAGTGGGAGTGTGGGTGCTTCAGGAAAGGAAGCAGAGTGGGGGCACTGAGAAGCCCTAGAAGCCCCTCTGTCCCGTGTGGTCCCCGCCCTGCCCGACACACCCCACCTACCAAGTAACGAAGCCCCGAGCGGCTCTCGGTGCCCGCAGGGCCCTGGGGACCAGGGTGGAGTGAAAGCAGGGCAGACAGCCTCAGTGGAGCTATGGATACGTGAGAGGCTTCCTCTGTCACCACTGTGCACATCTCTTTTCAAATAAAACCCCAAACCACTGTCCCAGCACACACATATGCACACACACATGCACACGCACATACACGTGCGCACACACACAGGCACACGTACACACACACGTTCACAAAGCCCCCACCCGAGAGCTCTGGGTGAGGACAGCGGTACAGACAGCAGGAAGACGCTGCCCTCTGGCGAACATGGCCATGGCCATGTGGAAGGGAGAGCCCTGCAGAGGGTGGCAGGCGTCCCCCCAGGCCCCACTCACCCCCCATTCCCGCTCCCATCAGACAAGGACTCTGCTGCCCTGGTGCTAATGCACTCCTCAAATAAAAAATGACACACAAAAAGTAAAACAGTAAATAAACAAAATGTTTAAAGTCAACAAAAAGGCTAGTAAAATCGAGTATTTAAAAGTCAGTAAAAAATGACCCGTCTTCGTTACTGTTCACTCACTGCTGAGACAAAACACCTGACACCCAAAACTAGGGAAGGAAAGGTTTATTTAGCTTACAGTTTTTGGAGGTTTCAAGCCATAATCAGCTGGCTCCAAGGTAGGGTGGTGTGGCACTGGGGCAACACTTCAAGGCAGCAGCCAGCAAAATGAGCCAGAGTAAAAAAAGGGCAAGAGCAAGCCTCTTTCTCTCCCTTACATTGTACACTAGACCCTCTCCCCCAGAGTGGGTGCAGCATTCACAAATCTCCTTGCCTTCCTTTGTACAGGATGAGGATGTTTACAAAGTAAGACCCCTGGGCTCCCTGCTGAGTCTCCCAGTTAAACTTCTGACCTTCTCAAATTGACACAATGACCAGGTAACTGTGCTCTACACCCCAGGATGTAGAGCTGCTGAGTTACTTAATTAAGCTTCTGGACTTCTCAAGTTGACACAATGTATAAACCATAACAACCTCACAGAGGACAGAAGGCACACAGGTGAACAGCCAGGGGTGGGACTGCGAGGGCAGAGGAAGGATGGGGAGCAGAGGGGAGGCCAGGACACACGGTCTCCACCAGAGGCGCGGTGGGCCGCGTGACCTGCATCCGCGCCTCTCCAATGCGGTGACGAGGACAGACGGCCGGGCCAAGGGCAGAGGCTGTGCCCCTCAGGGTGGGGACAGCAGTGCCTCGGACACAAGTGGCAGCCGTGGAGGCTACGAGGGGTGAGCTGGGGGACGCACCAGGGTCTGGAGGCTGGGAGATAACAAGGACCCAGCCACGGGACTAGGGACTCCAACCTGGGAGCCGGCGACAGGGGCCTGCAGTCCCTGGGCCCAGAGAAAAGACGGACAAGGCAGCCCAGGACCCAGCCCGGTGGCAGTCACCGGGATGAGACAGGAGTGCTGAGGGAGCAGAGAAGGCCAACGCCCCCTTCGGCAGGCTAAGGAGCGAATGGCGGTGGGGAGCCCCGAATCGTTCTTTCCAAAAGCTTTGCTGTGAAGGCTCGGCACCGGAATAGGGAGGGGACGGTGCTCAGGGCCGGGAGGGGTCCGCGCACAGAGAAACGCAGCGTGGTAGCCAGGACCGGGCGCCAGCTTCCCTCCAGCAGCAGCAGCACATCGGGGCCTTGCCCGGTGATGGGGGTCACGCCTGCCTGTGTGCGGTTCAGCCCTGGCCCCAGGGGCATGAGGACACTCTAAACAGCTGAGAAAAGGGACCATCGGGGAGGGAGAAAGGCCAGCCACAAGTGCGCGTGACGCAGCACCAGAGCCAGGGAGACCTGCCGGCACCCCGCCTACCCCCCACCCCACCCCACCCCGCCACCTTCTCTTCCCACTGCTGAAGGTTCACAGGGCCGGGATCGGCAGAGGCTGGCAAGGCCTCCTGGGAAGCCCGCTCCCCAGGCCCGGCTGAATCACAGCAGCAGCTGCCCCTCACGGCCAGCAGCCGTGCCCAGCCCAGCGTCCTGACACGCCCGGCAGGACACCTGAGAACCAGCAGTCTCGTCCCAGCTCCCACTGAGTGACACCATCAGCAGGACTGCAACGAACGAGGAGGCGATCGGGCTAGACACAAGGGAAGCCAGCAGACGCGAGCCGGTCACCATGGGGTTTCCCTCTGTCTGTTCCCAGGCGGCCTGGGGAGGAACCACGGCAAAACCACCGCCTTTGCACGGCAGAGTGGAGAGCCTGGGTTACGCCTCTGACTGCTCTTCCAATTCTGCAACTCTTGTTTCCGCTTTGGTCACACAGTAAATAAAAAGGATCATTGTAGAAAAACGTATTGTCCCTTATCTGAAATGCTTGGGAAAAAAGAAATGCTTCCAATTTTGGATTTTATTGGATTTTTTAATATCTGCATGTACAGAATGAGATAACCTGGGAATGCAGAGGCATGAATAGAACTATTTAGGAATAAACTTCACTAGAGATGTGTGTGACCTACATAAAGAAGACCGCTCAACTTTACAGGGAGTTATAAGAGATGATTTAAATAGAGAAAATGACTGTTCCCAGATGGGAAAACTGTACCTTATACAGATGATAATTTTCCCCAAAAGTTAATTTATAAATGTAATGCAATCCCACTCAAAATCACAAAAGGATTTCTTTAAGAATTACACAAAATGATTCTAAAGTAATTTTGAAAATAAACACTAGAATATTAAACTTTGAAAAGAAAAAATGCAAGAGAACTAGATACTAAAAATATTATAAAGTAATAATAATTAAGGTAGTGTAGAACTGGCACAAAAATAGAAATAAGGATAAGAATTTAAAAATCCAGAAATAGGTCTAATTACAAGATTTTAATGATTACAAAGCAGGCATCAATAAACAATGGGGAACAGAGTTCTTGATTAATAAATTATGCTGGTATTTTAAGGAAAAACAACTCATTCAAACACACCCCTTACATCACATAGCAAAAAATAAACTCTGCAGAGATCAAAGGGTCAAAGAGAGAAATCGGATGAAGGAAAAACCTAGCAAGAAAGAGAAAAGAATTTTATCTGTTCTTTGGAGGGAGTGATACCTTTTCAATTCTCATACTACAAAGGCAAGTACAAATGAAAAAGATAACAGATATAAAAAGCACGATATAAAAAGTACAAAAGTTTTGCAGAAAACAAACAAATAAAAATAAGCCATGAAAAAAATCTTTGCCACAACGTGTCAGACAGAGTGTTGCTGACGCTGTAATATGAAGACACCACACAAATGCGCATGAAAAACCGCAAGATGCCAGCAGATGAATGGGCCGAGGGGAAAGTTACCACCCGCGAGTTGGCGTCCTTAGTAAACGCATGGGGGAAAAGGTCCTTCTCGCTGGAAATCAAACGGAAGTCATTCCACAGCTATGAAACTAGAAAGAAGAAAGGAAAACAAAGGTTTGTAACTGCAACCGCAAACACCAGAGATTTTCTCCCAAGATGTCAGATCCAAGCGGGTCTTTCAGGTAACCACAGCGACTTTCGCGGCACAGGGGACCCGAAAGGTGTCTGTGCTCTGCCCAGCAGCCCGGTCTTCTGCTGAAGCAACGCACCGGAAGGAAAAGGCCACTTCCACGACATGTTCACCAACACACGGTGCACAGCCCAGAGAAGCCTCCCAAGGCTGGAGGTGTTTAAATAAGTAAGAGAACAGCAACTGTATGGTCAACTTATGCAACTGGTGAAAAGATAGTTATGAAAACCCTATACCACCAGCGAAAACTGTTTACAGTATAATAAAGCTACAACTAAAACTGCAGTTGTGTGGTGATAGGAAAGACAGACAGACAGACAGACAGACAGCTGGCTGGCAGGCCTGTGGACCGCAGACAGGAAGGCAATACAGAAACTGACAACAGAACCGTGGTGTCCGGTCTATTATTCCCACCCCAGCGCAGCGGCATCTGTGTGTCACTCCATAAAAACTCCCCGGCAGTGCAGCCCAAGCTGCAGGCTCACTGGCACCCCAGCCATTCTGAGCCAGGCCCCGGGGCCCAGGTCAGGCGCGGCTCCCCAGCTCCAGGCTTTCCCTGCAATGCCCAACAGCCTGGACAGTCCCCACCCTTCGGGACCAGCCTGGAGCCGAGTGCACCCCACAGGGCTCCATCACCTCCACCCTGGGGCGCCGAGGGTCTCCTGGACGTGCAGGGGCAGCAGGCCCGGCACTGGGCTCCAGCCTGGTACACGGACGACACCGGGGAAGCTCTGCTGGTCGCTCCCGCACATTGGCCGCCAACTCTATGCCAAACCCCGGGTGGCTGTGGGAAAGGACAGGACGGTGCCCTGATCCCAGAAACTTGCAAAGAAGGACATGGGGGTACGGCCGGCAGGGGAGCACCCATGCATGACCCCGTCTGTCCCCACCTCAGACTGCGAGGGGTGAAGGAGCATCCCCTGCCCTTCATAGAAGCCCTGATGAGCTCAGAGATCAGAGATGAAGTCACGCACGGCCAGCAGGGTGAACACGAGGGTCACGGTCAGAGCTCTGCCTCCCCCTGCAGCCCACTGCGTCTGTCCTCCACACAGTCACAGCAGGACAGGGCTGGCCTTCCACGTGAGTGGAGAAACCGCCAGGGCGCTTTGCTAATGCGGATTGTGAGGGCTTAGCGGCAGGCCAGCGGGAAATCCAGGCCCATGACAGCCTCTGCTTCTGCTGCCGCCCGAACGGACACAGCGACAGGCTTGTGGACTGCAGAAGACCTTGAGGACACTGGCAACCCAGCCTGCTGACCCCACCTGGGCCTCAGATGGGAGACGTTCTGGGTTCAACAGTTTTTCCAAAAACTTGATGTCCACCTACACCCCACACTGTGGCTTTACATGGAAACACGGTGTTTGCAGATGTCTTCATTTATGACAAGGTCACAGTGGCTTGGCATGGACCCTACAGCCAGTGCCTGAGGGCCTCAGGAAGAGGAGAGGACGCACAGAGACACCAGGAGGGTGGGGCCGGTGTGAAGACAGAGGAGGACATAAGGCGATGTTGCTGCAAGCCAAGGAATGCGAAGCAACACCAGACACCAGCACAGGCAAAGAAAGACTCCGCCCAAACTGGGAGAAGAGTCAGCCTATCGTGATGAGCGCCCCACAGAGCGTGGCCTCTCTGGGACACCTGCAAAGAGGCTTTCCTTACCTACAGTCTCTTTCCCGGGCTTCAGGGACCAGCAGCCAACCACACGCCAAACGGAGTAAATGGAAAGCTCCCAGAGTGAGCAATACCAACCACGATGTGACGTGGAGTAAGGCAGACACTCGGGCTTTAGTGTCTCATGGCTTCTCTTCTAGGAGAAACCCAAAGCGGAAATAGAGCAAGAGAAAAGGCGGAGAGCAGGGAACAGAGACCGCTCTCCCATGGGTGGGAGGGGACCAAGAGCCAGAGGCCGTGGGGGGCGGGCTCGGGGGCGCCCCGCACAGGCCCAGCTCCCTGCAAGCCAGGCATGGAATCCCCGTGTACTGCAGACACGTCCCAGTCAAAAACTGCAATGGAAAAGGTAAATGATGCCTCAGCTTTAACCTGCGCGCTGCTCTGAGCAGGGTAAGGAAACCACACACGGCCCCAGCTTGTCAGGGAGGGTCCGTCTGTCCACGTCGTGTTTGCTGCCCAGTCACTGGGCATGCGGTATCCAGTCTGCTAGATCCCCTGTTGGGCTATCACATTGCTGAGGCCAAGAACCCCTTACTTCACTTAGGAATTGTATCGGGTAATATGCTATGTACCCCCAAGTCCTCATGTACTTTTGACGGGGCTGAGTCTGACGCTTGTGATCAGTTTGTTGTCTAGCACCAGGATTAATGACGTGACTGCTGCACCCGCCCAGGGGTGGAGCTGAGATACAGTGTAAGGAAGGCGGGTCTTCCTCTTGCACTTCCGTGCTTCTCCTCTCTCTCTCTCGCCAGCGTGCCTTGCAGCTTGCAGCCACCATGAACTGTAGCCCCGTCATCCCATGCTGCCTTGGAGCCAACTTATAGACTAAAACTCCCGAGAAACTGTAAAAATAAACCTTTCCTTTCCTAATTTTGGGCCTCAGGTATTTTGTCTCAGCAATGAGTAAAAAGTAACTAAGACAGGAATGGTCACCAAACATGGCAATTCAGGTATGCCAAGAGGAGCAGAAAAGCGGACCCCACGTCGTCACAGGAGGAAAGCTGACTCCAGTGCCATACGGCATGTGAGATAGAGACAGACCCAACTCACGCTGCTTGTATCAGGGTACATCACACAGTTGTTCTGCTTTGGTACTGTTAGTAATCTCTCACCGTGCCTGATTCATAACTTAAACGATAGGTGTGCACAGAAACGCTCACACACAAGTTTTACACAGGGAAAATGCAGTTCTATCGCAGTTCCAGCATCCTCTCCGCCGGTCCTGCCTTGATGCAACACAGACCAGCTTCGTCCAGTCCGGCCTGAGCCATCGAATGCTTACGAAGCTGCAGTAACCTGGGGGGAGGAGGGCAAAGCCCTGGCGTTCCAAGCTCGGCACTTCCCCAGGTCCCAGCCCGGCGAAGCCAGCCAACCCACTCCACCTGCAGCAGGGTCTCAGAGTCCAGAGTGAGACCAGGGAGCTGGGTCAGGAGGAAAAGACGAGAAGACAGAGCCTGGCATGGGCAGCAGGGAGAGCGGACGGGCAGGAGCTTCGGAGACAGAAAGACAGGGCTCCAATCCCAGCTCCACCCTCCCCCAGCTGTGTGGTCCTGGAGAAGCCACAGAGCTGACCAGTGGTGACAATGGCGGTAGAGCACGGGCTTCTGTTCTGGAGAGACTGGGCATGTGCAGGCCTGGAGGGTTCTCCTGCACCCCAAGAGAGGCTACAGGAGTAAATCCCTATTCAAGAAATGACCTCCCTTGGCACACAGAAAAGAGACAGCTGGCACATCACCATGGAGACCAAGTCACAGGTCACAGGACAACCCAGAGGTACGCCAGCCAGGGACCCAGACACCTCCATGCCCCACCTCAAGCCCATCTGCGGGGCCGCGGGCACACCCCGGCCCAGGGTGGCTCATGAATTTCTGTTCGGGCTGCACTGAGGCAAAGTCCACCATCCATCAACTCCTTGTCTCTCGCTCTGCCACTGACACCCTTCATTTCCGTTCATTTCCCTTCCTGTTGTGCTAATGGTGTGTGGCTAAGCCACAGCATAAAAGAAGATATAAAATGAGACGGCGTTCTCTCTCCCCTGAGCCTGCACACACGTGCCTTTGTCTCCAGCCCTGCCGGCTCTCTAAAGAGGGGGAGGCTCACGTCTCTGGACCTGGTTGGCAACGGGTTCACTGTCCAGCAGAAGGACCCCAGAGCTGTCCAGGAAAAGGGGTGGCAGGGGCCCCTGAAGTCCTGGAAGAGGGACTGACACATGCAGCCCTTGTCTCGGAGCAGTTTGCCTGAACCGCGGCACCGCTGGTCTCTGGAACTGACGGTCATCGCTGAGGACAACTCGGGGCCCCCCTCCCGCTCAGCCTCCTCACCGGTCTCAAGGGCTCAAGGTGACACCAGCAGAGCGCAGGTCACAGTCCTGGCAGAACAGCTGCCCAGGTCCAAGGAAATGCAGGCATTGCTGGGGTCTTGGGTGCCCCTCCACCCTGAGGAGCCTCTTCAGCTCCCAAGGCAACACTCAGAACCCAAAACTGGGCTCAGACGCAGGCTGGGGTTCACTGCCTATCTCCGGTCACCCTGGATGCTGCCCACCCACTCCCTGCCCTCCCCGGCCCCTGGCCCCTGCTGAAAGCCCCCTCTCCCTGCCACAGCGCCACTTCCTCGGCCCGAGCTCACTCTTCGCCCAGCATGAGGTGCAGACCACACCCAGGTGGTGCAGACCCAGCAGGCGGGGCCCGGACACAGATGTCAGTTCCTCTGGGGGTCACTTCTCGGGATGAACACACATCTTTGGGGAGTCACCCTGCAGAAACAGGCAGTGGTCCTTACCCTGCAGTGTTGCCTCTGCCCATGAAGAGACAGGGACACAGAGAGGAACCGTGGGCCGCTCTGGGGTGCCCTTTATGAGCGAAACCTTCTCACACTTATTCAAGACGCTGATGCAACCCATGGCTCCTCGCCCAGCTCCCCAAAGAATCTGTGCTCACAGCACATGGCACCTGCCTGGAGCGCCCCACTTTCAAGGACACACGGCCTGCAGAGAAGGTTTGGTGGCCCTTGGGGGAACACACTTGATCCAATCCACACTTCCCCATGTGACAGGGTACTACGCACACAGAGCCCATCACCATTCACCCACAACGGCCTCCCTGGAGCGCACCTGTCTCCAGACCCAGCTCCCAGGACAGGCCACGGGGGCACAGGAAGTTAAACGACCCTGAGGAGAAGCAGACGTTAGAGGGAGCAGGTGGAACATTCCACAGGACAAACCACACCACACAAATCCACGTCACAGGAAAGAAAGGGGCAGGGAGGCTGTTCTGGACCCTCACGACTCAAAGCAGTGGACCTCTGGCTGCAGCGGCATTTAAGAGCAGGCCAGAAATACAGAATTCAGGCCCGGGTGAGAATCTGCATTTTAACAAGATGCCCAGGTGGTGTGTCCCCACACAGAAGTGTGACAAGCACAAGGCTAAAGGAGAAGAGACTTCTGAGAAACACCAACCACGTGTCGTCCTGGGTTGGATCCCAACTTGAACCAATTAGCTGTAAGAGATAAGTGGCCGGCAAGAGGAAAATGTGTTAGAACGCATAAAGAAATCGTCATCATTCTAATGTAGTGTCTCAGTCACCGTCCTTGTTGTTGGGACAAAATACCGGATACCTGCAGTTTAAAGGAGAGGTTTTTTTCCGTTTGTGATTTCAGAGGTCTCTGTCCTTATATGATCAGCCAGTTCCAAAGCAAGAAAGGCAGAACGTAAGGGCAGAGAGGAGGAAAATCGCTCCCATCATGGCAGCCAGGAAGCAGAGTGTGCAGGGAGGAAACAGGAAGTGAGATATGCACTTCCGGGTCACAGCCCCAGGAACCGCCTCTTCAGACCACCCCGACCTTCCAACAGCACACCCTGCAGCTGAACAGCGGTGATCCCACTGATGAGAGTGGGCCCCGCAATCCAATCACCTTCCACAAGCCCTTGACTGTGCGAGGCCTCCAGGGGACACAGCAGCTAATCCGGAAGAGCAATCCCTCCTCCTCGGAGAGGGACGTGTCCCAAGAACCAGGGCAGATGCCTGAATCCACAGGTCACACAGGACACTCTACAGACTATAATTATTTCTGTACACACATGGGCATGAAAAAGTTTAATTTATAAGCCAGGCACAGTAAGAGTTTTTAAAAATGTAATAGTAAAACAGAACAATCCTAATAATAAGTTGCAATGAAAGTTATGTGAACGTGGGGGTCTCTGTGTGTGTTCGTGTGTGTGTGCTCGTGTGTGTGTGTGTGTGTGTGTGTGTGTGTGAAATTGCATTCTACTTGCCCTTCTTTCAACAGGTAAAGGAAACCACAAAAAGTGAACCCCAGAGAGGATAGGACTATTGTATCTGGGAGTTAAATTTCACGATATCTGTAATTTACTTTAAATATTTCAACAAAAAAAAAAAAAAAACAGAGGAAGCAGACATATGGCAAAATGTTAACAACTGCTAAATCCAGATGATGGCTATGTGGGTGTGTGCATTACACAAGCTGAATATCCTTTATCTGAAATGCTTCGGACCAGAAGTGTTTCAGGTTTCAGATCTTATCAGATTTTGGAGTATTTTCATACACATAATGAATTATGGGGATGAGACCCAAGCCTAAACATACATTTCTTTTGACTTTGTTTTTTTTTCTTTTTTGTCTTTTTGAAATTGGGTCTCACTATGCAGTTCAGGCTGGCCTTGAGCTCACTTTGTAGACCAGGCTGGTCTCAAACTTGCAATGATTCTCCTGCCTCAGCCTCCCCAGTGCTGGGATTACAGGCCTGTGCCAATACGCCTAGTTTCACAAAATTCCTTTCTACTTTATATACACCATATACATGTTGCCTTTCTACTTTATATGCACCATATACATGTTGCCTGAAGGCAATTTATTTAATATTTTTAATAACTTTAAATGAAGTTTTGTGGTGTGAAATTTGTCTCTTATGATGTCACATTGGCACTTTTAAATTTTTGGCATTGGAGTATCTCAGATTTCAGATTTTTAGACTACAGATATTCAGCCTTTACTAATCTAGCACTTCTCTACATGGACAAAAATGTCTTATAATAAAAAATGAGACACAAAAGGGAGAATTTCCTGCTTCCTTGAAGAGCCTTCTAACCCAAGAGCAGAGCACCATCCAGGCAGAATTCAGCTCCCCACCTGGCAGGGGACGGGAAGGTGGGGAGAGGTGGACCCCTGCTTCCGACCTCTCCCTGCCATGCAGGCGCTCATCTCACGGACGGGGACACCGGGCTGCCTCCAGGACATGCTCGGCCCTGTGCACCCTGCACAGCTGTGGAGGGCCTGGGTAGGGGAGGACACCAGAAGAACCGAGTTCCCATCCTGCGCCAGGAGCTCCTGGTTCAGCAGCACAGGGAACCTGGCCCAAACCCTGGCCCGGGCACAGGGATGCCAGCTGGGCAGGCGAGGAGCCCATGCCAAGTGGCCGCTGCCCTCCACTCCCTGAGACGCACCCTCCGAGCCCTGCCTCCACAAGTCCCCTGCAGGCTGAACCAACCTCGGCACCACGGATCCCTGGAAGCCCCGGCCAATTCTCCCTTCTCGGCCTCAGTTCATCACTTCTCGCCGCGCTGCTTGCTCCTGGCTCTGGGGGACGCTGTGTGGTACTGGCCGCTCCGCTGGGGGAGGTCCGAGGGGTGCGTGGACCTCCCTTCTGTGGGCTGCTGGGCACTGGCCCTGCAGGGACAGTGACCTGCAGCTTACTCAGGAAGGCATTGGGTACAACACCCCAAGCACCGGCCCCCGCCACCCCACTGCCCTGCCCTCTTCCACAACAGTCGCCTTCAAAACCTCAATGCATCCCATGGCCTTCCCTGAGGGCCCAGATGCCACACGTGTGAGCTGTGACAAGAAAGGGCAGTAGGCGTCAGGACCCCGCCTCATCACACCCGGGCAGCCCGACAGGAGCCACCACCCCCTGCCCCGCAGCCCGCTCCACGCACCCGGCCTCAGCTGCCTCCGACAGGAGAATGGGCACCCACCAGGCTTCCCCCCAAACTGTCCTCCTCCCCTGGGCTCCCCCCGGAGTCCCTCGTGCTACAGCCCTGTGCCCCAGCTGACCCCCGCTCTGACCCTGGCTCCCACGAGACCTGTGAGTGCTCAAGGGCCCCGGTGGCCTGTCCACACTCCTTCAGGCCCTTCACACCGAACGCTGACTGCAAGTAGCTCCTACTCCGACGTGGCGCTCCCGGGAGGCCAGCAACCTAGACAATCCCCAGTGTAAACCCACGACAGCCTGCAGAAGCCACAGGGGCTCAAGGCGGGACGGCCTCCTGCACCAGCCTCTGTGCTCTCTCTTCCTTCTCTCCCTGCTGTCCTTGCGTGGATCCCAAAGTTCAGGTCACAGAGAGAGAAAAGACGACCAGAAGGACGCCCAAGCGCCCAGGTTAGAAAAGAAGGGCTCGGCAAGGACCTGGAGATGAACGCTCTGGAGGAGGAGGAGGCTGCTGTGGAGACAGCCAAGCTCCTGCAGCAACTGGAAGTTCAGGGAGAGGCAGCCAGGCTCCCGAGTGGGGAACTGTGCCCCAAAGCACCTCCGGGACCAGCGCGGCCCAGGGTACTGACCGGCAGGAGCTGGTGCAGGAAGCAAGCAGACCACTATTCTTTTTCTTTTTTAAAAATCCACCTTTGTCAAGGTTTAATTCATATACCAGTAGGTGTGATGGCACACACCTGTAATCCCAGAACTCAGGAGGCTGAGGCAGGAGGATCAGGGTGAGTTTGAGGCCAGCACGGGCTACATATCGATACTTTGTCTCAAAAAAAAAAAAAAAAAAAAAAGAAAAGGTGAATAGGGACAGGAAGTGCAGCGCACATATACACAGTCTTGGAGAAGCATGAATGACCCTGGAGAATATTAGGTTTGGTAAAGCAAATCAGACACAGAAAGACAAACACTCTAGGATCTCACCCTCATGTGGATAGAGTCAGAGCCATAGAAGCAGGGAGTAGAAATGTGGTCACCAAGGGCCGGGGCAGAGGTAAAGCACAGATTTGGGTCAAAAGGTCCAAATTTTCAGTTAAAAAAATGCATACATTCTGATGGTCTAACGCCCAGCACTGAGACACTAAATAACGCCGCTTTGGATACTTGGGACTTGCTAAGGGCGGAGATCTTCAGTGTTTGCGCCACAAAAGTGAGCTGTGCGGGGTGACACACGTTCGTCAGCCTGCTCGTGCGGGCTGCTTGTAACGTGTGTGCGCACCAAAGCTCACCTGATACACCTGGCACATGTGGGATTTTCTTTGTCAATTACACAGCACACTGTGAGAAGAAAAAAGCTAACAATAAAAACGGCTTGTGTCCCTTTGGCTCCGCTGTGCTGGTGAGAGGTGAAAACACCCAACGCCAGGTCTAGACTTTCAACCAAAGTTCGGTCCAACGCCTGTTCCTCATTACCAGTGCCACGGGGAGAAGAAATCTCTGGGACTCACTCGCCCTGAGTCACTGGAAGGCGACACCCTGCCGCCCCGAGCCGTTCTCCAGCCTGACCTGCCAGAGCAGCGGCTGGGCCTCCGTGCAGGGGCTGGTGGGTCCCCCCACCCGTAGTCCTGCACCCTCCGGGCTCGCCGGACCTCGGGACGACCCACGATCCCAACCCCAGAGCTGCTTCCCAGGTCTGTGCGTATCTGGCTCAACCACGTCACTGCTTCTGTACACAGAGCAGGCTCGGAGGTGGAGGTCTCAGGCCCAGACGCCTGGGGAACAAGAGCCCGAGGACCCACCCACAGGGACCCGGGGGCCCTAAGCACAGACTTTCCCTCGGGTGGCGTGGAGCTGGAAGAGAACTGCCGGGTTGTAGGGGGACAAGGTACGGTGTCCTGCAGCGAATATAAAATATCCTTGCTTGGAGGCTTTCTAAAGATACAGTGACTCAGTTATTCACGTCTGGGAATAGTCTGCATCGGCAGGACGATGAGAGAGTAGACACAGGAGGGCTCGTCTAGCTCTCAGGGTTTACAAGGTGCCAGACGAGCCGGGGATCGGACGGGCCAGAGCGCTGTCTCCTTGAGCCCACAGGGCCAGGTGGGTCCTGAGCGCAGCTGCCGTCTAAGGAGGTGAAGAGCAAGGTCCAGGCGAGAACGGAGCCCAAGGTGCAGTGTCACCCAGCAAGGACACGACCACTAACAACGGCACGATATGCAAAGCAACCAGCAGCGCCGGGCCGCGTGAGGACGGCCCGGGTGGGGGATGGCACGGGAAGGAGACAGGCTGAACCAGAGGGCTGCGCCCCGAGCAGCATCTCCAACAGGGTGACGACGCGGAGTGAGGGTCCACGCCTGTCTCACCTGGCCACGGCCCCACCTAGAAGGGGCCCCGCACTGCCAGCTGTGCAGCCTCGGTCCTTTGCATTCAAAGAACCACCAGGGAGCCCGTGAGCAGGACGGGGTCAGGATCCTCCGATCGCTCCCGTCCGAGCCGCTCCGGAGCCCCCGCCTCCCGCCAGCACCCAGGGCCCCAGCATGTGCAGCCCTCACCTCGCCCTCCCCCGACACCGCCATCTGTGGGCATGGAGCACAGCACCCAGAGCCCCCTTTCTGGACTCTTGACCAGTCGCGCGGCCCTGACCTGGCATCTGCAGGTCAGAACCGGCACACGGGGCAGCACCCCCGCCCCCCAACCCTGCCGGCTCCTCCTGACCCACAGCAGTTCCGGGGCAGCCCTCACCCCTGCAGCCCCTTCCCCAAGCCCGATGCCTCTCGGCCAGACCCGCCGCCCTCCTGTCTTCCCTCGCCACCTTCTTCTCGGGGGGCTGCACCAAGGGGCTGCTCGGCAAAGAGCCACACGGGGTCCCACAGGACCAGGGTCCTCCAGGTGCTGCTTGGCCCTGTGTGGGTGCCCGGGCCACAGCTGGCGCTTAGCTGCCGGTGCCCTTGCCGGGGCCCCTGGGTCTCAGGGGTGGGAACCAGCTCCGGACCCCCCACCACTGCCCATTGGGCTCCTGCCGAGAGGACGGCAACCCCAGCCCAGGTGGCCGACCCGATTCAGACCCGCTAGGCTCCCTGGCCACCCTGCCAGGGGCTCATCTGGGACCCCACGCTCCCCACAGTCTGTCTGGGACCCAAACGTCCCCGCGTTTGTTTCTGGAGCTTCCGGAAAGCCAAAGTCAGAGGAATTCACAGCAAGGCCAGCTTGGCTAACACCGTCGGCAGCCTGCTCTGCACCAGCCGTTCTCTCCGCACTCCCTGCGCCCAGCAGCCGAGGGGATGGGAAGGTGAGAGTGACGGCTTCGCAGCTCCGCCGCCCACAGGAACCTCGGAGGCCAGGGAAGAGGGGTGGGGGTTCCTGCAACGCACCGCCTATTACACCCGTTTCAGCCCCTGGGGGCCTGTGAGGCAGGGATTCCACCCTCCCGACCCACGAGGAAAGCAGGGCTCAGAGAGGGCAAGAAACCCCCCTGCAGTCACACAGCCAGGACACGCACTGGGACCATCAGATGTGAAAGACCACATTCTCTCCCTGCCCCGTGCAGTTTCCTGTGGGCAGCGGGAGGACCCTGCTGGCAGGTGACTGTCACCCACACGCTTGCTCCCCCAGTGCTGCACTGTGTCTCGGGCATGGCCTCCCTCCAAGCCCTGGGTGTGATGGGTTCCCAGGGACCTGCTCGCCAGATAGACTGGACAGACAGCTGGGCTACCCTAGCAGGGTTCAGCACCCCAAGAGGCTCTGGTGCTCGCTGGCTCCTGAGAACACAGAGCTGCCAGCATGAAATGAAGTCTGGCTGGTGAGGGTTCGCTGCCCGCCTCCTCCATCCACACATCCACCCCGAGCGGGGGCTTCAGAAGTCACGTCAAAAATCCACTGGAACAGGGCATGGTGGGGCACGCCTATAATCCCAGCACTCAGGAGGCTGAGGCAGGAGGATCACTGTATGTTCAAAGCCAGCCTGGGCTACATGGTGAGTTCAAGGTCAGCCTGAACTGCATGGCAAGACTGTGTCTCAAAACCCAATCCACTGCTTACACCACCGTCTGTCTGTCTTGATGAACTAGCTTGGAAACTTCTGGGCATATCACCCCACAGGTCATGAGATGACTCAAGCCAGCATGCCCATCCATGCAGGCAGAATCAGGGCGCCCAGCTCTCCCTTGGGGCGGGCCCCAGCCTCCCAGGACTCAAGATCTGTGCAAAGTCCCAACAGCCGGGTGCCGCTGCTTCCTGCTGACAGAGCACTTCTGCGGAGTGGAGGGCGCCTTGGTCACGGCTCAGTTAGACGTGGGCGACCACAGAGCAAACCCATCTCCCGATGCTGCTGGACAACTTGGTGCCTTCAAGCCTGGGGACATCAGAGTCACTCAACTTTCAAAGCGCAAACTCCCCCAACCTGAAAAGGGACCCGGAGGGGTTGGGCCCAAACCGTACCCAGAAGAGATGTCCCCCTTGGCCCCACACCCTGCCGGGCTCTGCTCGGCTTCCCAGCCACCAAGAGCTCAGCAGCTTTGTTCCGCTACGCCCTCCCGCCATGACGCCCCTGCCCTGGAGCCGGCCGACCAGGGACGGAACCCCGGGGGGCCTAGGCGGAGGAACCCTGCTCCTCGCTACCGGCCCTGCATGTGGGCAAGGCCTCTGCCTTCCACAAAGCACAGTGGACCCCATCCCCCAGAGTGGCCAGGGAGGCCAGGGCCTGTGTGCACTGTCTGGAGTCCCCAGGCTGCCCCTGCAGCACCCCAGAGTGACAGCGTGCACAGCCGAGAACAGTACCCCGCATGCGTCCCCTGCTGGAGCAGGGGTCAGCAATGAGTGGCCCCCACTGACGGAGAAGAAATAGGACACCAAAGTGGCTTGGTCAGACAGGAAACCAAGGTGGAGGCCAGCGCCAAGCCAGGGCACAACCCCAGCACTGCGTGCAGGGCTGCAGCAGCGGACAGAGGCAGAGTCAGGCCGGCGTTGAGGTTCCAGGCGGAGCCACGGCACAGGCTCAGGGCCAGGAAAGCTGGCGGAGCAGCCGACTGAGGTGTGGGGGCTCGGACGAGGAACCCGCAAATGGGCCAGGGCTGAGGCCGGGCAGCGGATGGAGGGCCCAGCTCATCGGTCCCCCACAATTACCAACCGTGACCACTGGGCGTGGGGGCACACGCTGGAACCCCAGCTCCCTGGGAGACTGAGGCAGGAGGAGTGCAAGGTCAGGCCCAGCCTGGACAACCTGGCGGGACCCTGTCTCAAAATTAAAAAATAAAAAGGGCCGGGGGCATGGCTTGGTGTTAAGGCGCTGAGTTCAATCTCCGGTGCCAAAAAAAATCCCAATAATAATAGTAAAATAATAAAAATAATCCGACACACGGCCACCACCCCCAGCAGCAGCCCCACCCCACACTCAGGCCAGCCTCACAGCAGCGTGGGTGCTGGCAGACGGGGACACACAGGCTCCAGGCCCGGCAGCTCACCAGGCGCTCGGGCACAGGACCAGGGGACAAGCAGCCACCATTCCCTGGCTCGGAGCTGGGCACGGGGACACCTGTGTGATGACCACGCACTCGCAGACCCTGGGCTCCCCTGCTGGCTTCTTCCCCAGCCCTCCCAGGGTGGCCAGGGTCTCCGAGGCTGGGCAGTCTGCCCTCCAGCGGCTCAGCATGCATGACCTTGACACAAGACACGATGACGTCCAGGCGCCAAAGCCTCCCCTTCCCCCACCCACCACCGCATCACAGCCATCAGACCAGGTTTCCGGCTCCAGATCCTCAAGGCCAAAGCCCAGGAAACCGAGGGACAGGCTGCACCCCGCGGCGTCCTCTTCCTGCACTCCCAGCGGCTGGCTCCCTGACGGACAGCCGGGCCTGCTGGCGCTTGTAGTTTCTGCTAAACTCCATGCTGTTACAACAAAACCCCTGTATTTCTTGCAAACAATTTTCCCCTTCACAATCTCATAAATTAATTCTCTCCTTTCGAGCTGACTGGCTTCCTGCTAATCTAACCACTAACCTATCACCATCCACAAACTAAATGATCCGTCAATACTCACCCATCTAAGCCTAACGCACTAAAATTATTTTTTGGTTTTTCCTGCTTTATCTGTCTTTGCCGAGGACGGCTGGCATCCAGCTTCCCCATGCTTTCTGCTAGTCCCTCAGAGGCCCCGCCCCCTGATCCCAGGGCCTGGACTGCGGGGGACCCCCTAGCCGCAAAGCTGTCCTCAACTAAGCCTCCCAGAGTGTGGACGCGGCAGGCCCCAAGGGTGCCACAGCCACACACGGAACCCCACACAGGGTGGCGGCCTGTAGGTGGCTCGGATCCATGAGCCAGTGCTCCTCCCACCCCCGGGCCACTGTGCCCAGGGCCACCTGCCATCCCCGACCCTCGACACAGGGACAGCTGTGCCTGGAGGGTCCCATGGAAGAGGGGGACACCACAGGAGCCCCTGACCTGGCCAGAGATGGGCAGGAAGCTATGGGGCTCTGTGGACATCGGCTCCAGGCCAGGGTGGGGGTGCTGCCCTGCAGGAGCCCCAGTGGGCCGTTTTCTAAGCCGGTGCCTCTCCCGTTGACCAAGTGTCCCCTCAGCCGTCACTCACAGCCCTGCCCTGTGCCCTAGGTCCCACGGCCAGAGCATCAGAAAGGCTGCATGGATATGAGGCCCAGAGACTGGGACCCTGCCGCTGAGCCACCCCACCCCTCGAGCTGGTCCTTCCCACAGGGCACCCCCTGGAGGCCGCAGTCAGGGACCTCCACACTGTCCACCCCACCTGCCTGCCCGCACTACCCTGCCACTGCAGTCTTCGATCCTGTCACTGGTCTCCGTAGGCAGTGCATGAGGAGCACTCTCCCCGGGGTTCGACACAGGGACCGACAGGTTTTGATTCTCTTTACGTCTCCTTCCCTTCCTCCCTGCCCTCTCCCTCATCTCCTGGGCAAAAGACCTTTCTCCCGTGTCTTACCATCTACCTTTGGGTTTCTCGTATGACAGAAACCAGGCAATATGTAAGCCTGGGTGTCTGACGGGCCAGAAGCACAGGCCGCTGGGGAGATAACCGGCCCGACAACGGTGTCGGAGAACCGCACTAAGCTAAACTCACAACGGGTCAGAGATGGAAATGTTAAATCACACACACTTAAACGCAGGGCGCTCTGGTGCCCTGGGCACAAGCCCAAGCAGGTCCCCTTCGGCCTCTGCTCCTGCAGCCCCAGGACACGGCACATTCAGTGCACAGCCTGGGGGGCAGCAGGAGGCAAGGTCACACCGCACCCGCTCTACAGGCCTGGTCACCTCATCCACAGCCACCGCCCCCACCATGGCCACAGCTGCCACCACCACCACCATACCCAAACTGTGCCCCAGGCGGCCACCCATGGAGGGGGCGCTGAGGCAGGCGTGGGGAGCAGGGTGCACCCTGTGACACCTCCTCTACTGAGCCTAAGGCTGAGCGACTCCTCCCAGTCACACAGGAACTGAGCTGCTTTCGTTTTGCTTTGCTTCGGGTTCGGTTTTGCAAGACAGGCTGTGGCTCGGGGGTCAGGCTGGTCCTGAGCCCCTGGCGGGCGATCTCCAGCCCCGAGGGTGGGTCACAGGCACGCGCTGGGCTTTTGCTTCATTTCCTGCCACTCAGCCCGGCCGTGCACCCCATTGCTTCCCACCCCACGACACAGCCTCCACCCTCACCCACCACCAGCTACCGGCTCGCCCACCCGCCCCCTCCCCAGCACTGCGCACCCCGGGAGTCCTCCCTCAGTGCCCTGCGCACGCACGCCGGGTCACCGAGGCAGGGGTCGCACTGCCCCCATGCACCAGTTCCCCACGGTCCCCACCAGCCGGGACTCCGGCTCCTTGGCGGTGGGATTCTCAGCCCTGACCCCCGAGTGCACCCAGGGATCAGGCGGGAGCTCCAAGGCCGCCGGACAAAACGCCCGCAGCTCCGCAGGCTCCAGAGAGTGGACGCTGGGCCTCTTCCCGGAACAGCACTGGCGAAGCCTCCGGCCCGGCCCCGGCCTTCCGTGGTCCCTCCTCTCAGCACGTCACTCACAGACCCAGTCTCCAGCCAGACAAGGTGCCCACTTGATTTCGTGCGCTTTTCCTTGGCGCAGGACAGGGCGGGTTCAGAAGCGCCTCATTCCAGGCCAGGGCTGCGGGACCTTTGCCCCCACGCATGCATGTCCTCAGCCGGCCGGGAGCTGGGAGGCACGGGGTGGGGCTTGGGGACAGGACTCTACTGAAGTGCGGCCTCGGTGATCTGAGAAGGTGGCACTGGGACCACGCCCAGGTGAGCGGTGCACACCCAAGCCCCGGCTCCCTCCCTGCAGGAGCACACCTGCCCCAGCCACCCGACCTGTGTGACTGCTAGGAGCCCGGTGGTCCTGCTCCGCCAGACCAGAGATTTGGGGCCCCGGGGCAGAGCACCCCTACTCACCCGGAGCAAAGGAACCCCCACTGCGAGTTCTGTGGACCTGCAGTCTCTGCCTATCCTGTCCTGCTCGGTCTGCAGGCTGAGCAGGGCTCCCCTGGGGAAACCACAGGCCCAGGGACTTGGAGTGGCCCACCCGCTGCAGGGCCCAGCGCCCACTCTGCCAAGGGCAAAGCGCCCAAATGCAGCTCCTCCTCCTCCTGAGGGAACTTCCGGCCCCAGCCAGTGGCCTCGGCCTCCTCCTGCCCGGCACCCTGCAGATCATCCCAGACCTGACCCCCTACCCTGCTCAGGAGGACCTTCGGGAGGGGAGGCAGGGTACACACAGGAGCCGGGCTCGGCCCCTGCTGTGCCCTCAGTAGTGGACACACTTGGCTTCACAGGAGTAGCCACAGCCGCCTCTGCCACTCCCGCAGCCATGGGCTGCCCCACACGCGCTGCACTCCACACCAACGGCCCCGCCACCAACCTCCACCCCACAGAGCTACGGCTGCTGCCCCTGTGGGCTGTGATGTCTGGGGGCGGAAAGACACGGAGCCCCGCAGGGCCAGGGCCAGACACAGGTGTCACCCCTCACTTGTACGCAGGGCAGGGCAGGAAGAGGCGGGGGAAGGGGCATGGGAGAAAGCCGGATCCACTCTCGTGGGGACACAGCCGCAGGTGGGTGACGTGCTAGACACCGCGATGGCGCCCTGCTTCATTCCTTCACCCAGCAGGGCGCCGAGTGATCAGGACTCAGCCGAGAACCAAGCAGAACAGACCCCACTCACAGAGCTCGCGTTCTAGCAGACAGAAGGCAAAAAAACAACTCAGATGACGCTGGGGCCCGGGGTGTCAGAAGCATGGGGCTTCATGGGAAGGGAAGCAGGCAGGCTCCAGGGTACAGAAGGCGAGGGTTTCGGACAATCTCCCAGTTGGGGAGTGTGGGAGCCCTGGAGGGTGCTGGGGGTGAGGAGGAGGCCAAGGCAGGGAGACATGCTGACCACGAATGCAAAGTTTCACAAAACAATGGTGAACAAAGTGGGGTTGCTACATACAATGGAGCACTACTCAGCCATAAAGAAGGAATTCGCGTCATCTGTAGTAACAGAGGCACCCTGAGACCATAAACGTTAAGTACAATAAATCAGGCACACAGGCTTGGCTACCACAGGGTCTCCCTTAGGTGAGAGACTCAGTGGGTAAAGAAATTCAACAGCAAACTACAGAAAGATAACATGAAATGGGGGGCAGAACGACTGCAAAAGGGAAGCGGGCTGAGATACGGAGCTCGGGAGGGGAAGCGAAGGGAAGGAAACAGAACGAGGCGTCACACGCGCTGACCAACGCCGCACAGGGAGTGGAACCGCTATGTGAGCAGAAACTAAAATCTTTAAAAAGGCGCGAAGCCCCAGCGAGACAGGAGGGGGGCGCACGGCGGCCACCGACAGGAACAACGCACCGCGAGGCCCCAAAAGCTAGAACCAGCGGCTTCCGTGTTCTCACTAGAAACACGGTGATGTGGGGAGTTGAGGGGTTTGAGAACAGGCGTGACCGAATCTCTGTACAGCACACACATCGACCAAGATGTCACATGATACCCAAAATACACACAATTAGTCCCTGCCAATTAAGATTAATTAATTACAGAGAAGGCCCAGGAAATGGGACGCAACTGCAGAAGTCACTGACGAGGCGGGCACTGAGGGCTCTGGGGGGCTGGGGAGCCCTGGGGTATTGGGGTTCAGGATGCCGCCTCTCCCCAGCGTCTTCCTCCCAGGAGCCTGGCACGGCCTGAGCCGCCCGCAGGGAGCCGCGCTGGGGCTCCCACCATCCGAGGCCAGCACGCTTCGGCAGCCGCACCAGCAGCAAGTGCACAGGTCCCATCTAAACCACACCCCTCGCTGCCCGGCTCTGCACCGGCTCCACGGGCCCTCCCGGCGTGCCAGGTCCTGGGGCCCAAAGTGACAGCAGAGACAGAGCGGGTCTAGCACAGGCAGGCGGTTCACACAGGCGGCTCCAGCTCTGACGGATCACATAGCCAGGCTGGGGGCAGCGTCTGCCCAGAACAGGCCACCGCCTGCAAGGTCACTGTGGACTCCCCACCGGGGGGGCACTCGGGAAAGACCCCAGGGACACTATGCCAAGTAGAAGCAGCCAGCGGGGGCTGTCGGGGCTGAGGGAGTAAGAAGAAGGAGGAGCTATTCCAAGGAACACCTGCAATCCAAGCACTCTGGAAGGCTGAAGCAGGAGAATCTCAACTTCAAGCCCAACCTGGGCAACTTAGTAACTTAGTAAAATTCTGTCTCATAATAAAAAATAAAAAAAGCCTGGGGCCATAGCTCAGGGCAAAGGCCTTAGGTTTAGACCAAAATGTCACCAAAAAAAAAAAAAAGTCCCAGAGATGGACGGTGGTGACGGCCACACGGTGAAGTGAAGGCGGTGGATCCCGAGCCACACGCATCGACACGGGGAAAGCGGTAAACCCACCGTCAGCATCTCGCCGTGATAAGTGCCCATGTCCTCCTCCCTAGGACTCCAGCTCAGGAAAACAGCCCCACATTCCCACAGCATTTCTCACCACAGCGAAAGGCTGGGAAGGAAAGGGAGGCGATGGATCACCTGTAACTATCACTGGAAACAGCGGTGGTTACAGAGAAACCTCCACGACCGACACCACCCCAGGCAGGCGGCGATGGTACGCGGGGGCACCCTGGTCACACAGTCCCTAACGGAACAAGGTCAGCCACAGACCAGGAGACTACGCCTAAATAGAAGGCCTCTTCTTCCCAACACAAAACCCTGAAAGTAATTTAAAATTAAAGAACGTTTTAGAAACCGTAACAGGCTGGGGGTGGGTGGTGCACTTTGGGAGGCTGAGGCAGGAGGATCACAAGTTTAAATCCTAACTGGGCAACTCAGTGACTTACCAAGACCCTGTCTTGAAATTTAAAAAATAAATAAATAAAAGGGGCTGGGAAGTAGCTCAGTAAAAATAAACAAAATAATAATTGTTTTAAAATCTTTGTGAGGGTGCTAGAAATAAGAATGGGGCTCCCAACAAGGTCGACAGCCAGAGGGAGACTTGGAGGTGGAGACCCACATGGGGCCCTGCACTCCACAGCCCCCAGGGACCGCTGGGCCTCACGTGCAGGCCACCAGGCCTTCCCAGACAGGATACCCACACCCTGGCCCTGCACGCCCGATCAAGGTTGGCACACGCAGGGGCACCCCAAAGACCCAGAGGGACCAGGACGGCTTCAGGTGCTAAGTGGGGGACACCAGGCTCCAGTCCCACCCGACGCCCCAGGCAGCCCCAGGGCAGGAGGAAAGAACAAACTTGACCCGGGAACCAAATGCTTCCTCCTCCATAAAGGGTCTTCGGGGGCACTGAACAGCAGCTGGAGCAAACGAAGACCCACTCTGTGACCCAGACCCGGCGCCAGAGCCCAGAGACCGGGCAAACGGAAGGGAAGTACAAGGAAGCCGAGGCTGGAAACGCCAGCCAGCCTGAAACGACTCCAAAAAGAGACCGTGAGGAGCAGAGAAATTAGTTTAAAAAAAAGTCATCACAGAAAGACACAAGCCCCGAGACTGACAGAACCCAAGTGCGAAGCAGGATTATGTAAAAATGACATTTAGGCACGGAGCGGTGAAATCGCAGAACCCAAGAAGGAAAAGGAAGAGTGCCAGGTTCTTCCAGGAGAAAAACGCAGGCGACGCCTGCCAGGACAGAAGCCGGTGTGAGACGGCGCCTGGCGCCTGTGGGGTGACCCGCACCCCGGGTCTGGGTGCAGGGCGCCCAGCTCCCGTGCCGGTGGCCGAGGCACAAGTGCACAGCAGGGGGCACTCGGGTCACTGAGGGCATCAGACACGCACGAGTCAACAGGACAGCAACTCCAGAGGGCTCCGGCGGGAGCTGGGGGGAACTGGAGCTCCGCACACTGCCTTTGGAAGGGAGACAGGGAGCCTCAGAACCATGAGGACCCAGACAGGTCGCCACCCACAAACCTGCTTGGGGAACACCACCACGGGGTGTGCTCTGGCAGCCAGAAACGTGAATCCAGACAGAGCAGGCAGCAGGGGAGGGGAGCAGGGAAGGACAGGAGAAACCCCCACGTGGGACTGCTTCATGGTGACGCCCCCAAGACACTGGAACTGGACAGAAGTTGCTGAAGTGCAAGATGGCTAAAACCGTATGACGTGCCTCTTCCCTCAAACGAAGAAGAAAAGGAAAAGCAAGAACAAAACGTGAGAGACACGATTTGAGGAAAAGTTAAAATTAACGGTTGAGACTGTTTCCTGAACCTCATTAAGCACTAAACTTTGGAACTAAACATCTCAGTGGGTCTCATCAAAACGAGAAGGTGCGGGTGTAGAAAACAACGGAAGCAGAGTAAAGGTCCTGCCTCGTTCAGGGAGATGAAAGAAACACTGATTATATGCGGGGAGGGAGGGGAATACGAGCTTAAAAACATCTTCAACATGTAAGAAATCATTAGCACACGAGTACGCACCATCCTGAACTCCCAGCAGTCGGCTCTCCACCGCAGAAGAGGGGAGGAAACGGTTCCGGGCGTCACGGTGACAGCCGGGATCAGCATCCGGCAGCGAGGACACTAAATGTGCTCTAACACAGCAAAGGACAACCGTGCCCAGCAGACGACAGGGCCCCTGCTGACAACACGGCTTCAAGGAACTGGGGCAAAGAAAATCCACACAATCCCATGAAGGGCAGGAACCAAAACAGCCCAAGAAGGAAGAGTAAACAAGAAACTCAGAGTGAAACAGCAAGAACAAAGTGCAAATATCTCAGCAATCTCAATAAATGTAAATAGGTTAAATTCCCTACTAAAGTGTTCCATAGACAGAGAGGGTGTTTTCCATCTTGACATAATTTATGACAGAAGATAGAAACACAAACACCCACAAAGATAAAAATAACAGGGTGAGAAAAACAACACCAAGCAAATGATAACCCAGAAAGAGGCGTTTATCAAACAAAACCAAATTCGAGGTAGAAAGCGCTTGGATGAAGAGAGACTTCATACTGATAAAAGACATGGCCCACATCAAAGACAGAACCACTGTGACATTTATGAACGTCACAACACAGCTTCAAAAGAAACAGAGCAAACCTGACAAATAACTGAAGGAAAATCCACAAAATCCTCCACTGTAAAGATGACTTGAACATTTTTCTTTCAGGGTTGGCTGTAGCAGTGCATGCCTGTAAACCCAGCACTCTGGGAGGCTGAAGCAGGAGGATCGTAAGTTTGAGCTCAGTCTGGGCAACTGAGGGATTTAGTAAAACCCAATCTCAAAAATGAAAATTTTTAAGAGGGCTGGGTGTGAAGCTCAGGGTGAAGACCCTGGGTTCCATCTCCAGGACCACAAAAGAAAAAAAAAAACCTCAACATTTTTCTTTCAGATTTCAGAAGGTGAAAAATAACATTATAGGTGATTTTCACATCGCAGCTATAAGGTTATCAAGCAACACTCTATTAAATACTTACAACAGTCTATGTGTTCTGGTGTAAAGTTCGGCATCTATTACCTAATGTAACCCTTATAAAATGCTACAGCCAGGCATGGTAGCATGCGTCTATAATCCCAGCACTCAGGATCAGGAGGCTGAGGCACGAGGATGGCCATGAGTTCAAAGTCAGCCTGGGCTACATCAGCAAGTTCGAGGCCAGCCTGGGCTGCACTGCAAGACCCTGTCTCAAAAGCGGACACTACACAGCTCGTTGCTCTTCTTATGCCCACGTCACACACCGACACCGTAAGGTGCCCAGCATCCTGGGAGAAGCAGAGCCCAGGGCCGGGTCCTCAGCCCGCCCTGCCACTCCCTTCCGGACCCTGCAGGGACACCACACTCTTCCACCCACATGTGACTTTCCATTGTGGAATCCTAAGTGGAACGAGAACTCGAACACACATCACCCTGAACTGAGCCCAAAGCAGGAAACCAGAGAGTGAGGACAGAGGACCCCGGGGCAGGCGCCCGCTCCCTGCCGGCCACAGCACAAACCCCGCCCCTTGCAGGGAGAAGTCTGCACAACACATGGGGCTTCACCACCGCAGAACTCGGGGGACCCTCAGCACGTGGGTGAGCTCGGGGTGCAGGGGAGCCGCCTCCCACACAGGCATCAGGAAAACCCCAGCAGACAGTGACACTAATGGCAGTGAAACTTCAGGATCCCCACCGCTGTGGCACTTGGTGCTGCCCCCGACAACGCGGTAACCCCGGAAAAAGAAAAGCAGGGGAGAGGAGAGGGACACAGTGACACGGTCGGGATTCACAGCAAATTTGAGCACCCCTACCGGGACCAAGAGAAACAGCTACAGTATTCCAACGCGTGGGGGCGGGGAGCCCGCAGGTACAAAATCGATGCCCGGAAATCAATAGTTCCGCACACGCCAGCACTCCCAATTAGAAAACGTAATCCGAAAGCAAGAGCGTTCGTATTAGAAGCAGAAATCTATAAAATCCCCCAGGATGAGCCTAATAACAAATGTGCAAAACCTATACAAAGAAAAGTGTAGAACTTTGCTGAAAAAAAGCACAGGCAACCCCGCACATGTGGGGGGGGTACCCCTCGGGGCTGGCCCGCAGGGTCACTATGCCGGAGGTGACGGCTCTGGGCTTGTGAAGATCAGCACCAGAGCCCCGGCGACAGGCCCGCCTCCCGGTTTATATCCCGAGGCTGGCACAAAGCTGACAATTATTTGGAAGGCTGTGTGCATTTTTCTGAGCATTTATTTACCTAATTGAGTATGTGAAAGTTGAAAGAAGGGTAAAAAGGTCTGGACCACAGGAGAAATTGAGGGGAGAAATTAATGAAGCAGGAAAAAGCAGGTCAAACAGGCCAGGACACCAGAGTGAGAATCTGAGGCCACAGGGCAGCAAAGGGCACCCAAGAAAGGCAAGAGTGACCGGCCACAGGGGGAGAAGGCGCCACGGAGCCAGGCCCAGGGTGTAGGGGTCGTGGACACCGAGACCTGGGAGACGGGCCACGCGGCAGACACATCACAGGCAAAGTGGGTGGCAAAAGAGAAGCAGATGCCGGGGTCACCCACGAGGCAGCGGGCAAGAAGACCCCAAATCCAGAAAATTAGGAAAGAATTCAACGTCGAGCTGGGTATGACGCACACACCTGCAACCCAGCACCCTGGGAGACTGAGGCAGGAGGTTCTCAAGTTCAAGGCCATCTTGGGCAACTTAGCAACTTAGGCCCTGTCTCAAAATAAAAATTCTAAAAAAGTCCAGGAGTGTAGCTCCCTGTGAAGGCCCTGGGTCCCACCCTCAGTACCAGTTTTTGTTTTGCTTTTTTTACTTTAAGCCGTCCTGAAACACTAACACCAGCGTCACCCCTATACACACTGTGGTGCTACTGTTACCTTCAGTTAGCGGTGGCGGCAGCGTGGCCTGAAGTCCCACGTCTCCCTGAGCAACTGCTACGCCCCAGTGATCTGCCCGGCCCGCACAGTACCTACAGGACAGCTGGCATTACAGCATCACTGCCAGACACGCTGCCCTGGGAGCCAACGGTGACGCCCACGCCGTGTGACAACAGCGGCTATCACAACCCATCCGCAGGCACTGGTGGCTGCACTACAGCTCTGAACCCCGCCCCCTCCCCCCCCCACCCCCCACCATGCGCAGATCACCCAGCCAGCCCTCTGTACTCAGCATCGGGACCTGCGAGGGTGACTCGCGTGATGCAGGCAGGAGGAGAGCCTCCCAGTAATTAGGGGAACATGAATTGACAACAATAGAAACACGGGAGCCACGGGCCAGTGGGAACCACAGTCCAGCATCAAAGGCACGAGCGCCGCAGAATGGCCGCCACCTTGCCGTCGCGGCGGGCTGCAAAAGGACTCAGCTTCCCTGAGACCAGCCCAGCAGAGGCCACCGAACAAGGAACTGTGCCTGCCGCTCAGCCAGGCCCGGCCTGCCTGGACCCCGCGGGGGAGATGGCTCATCCAGCCATGTTTCATCACTGGGAAAAATAAAAGGAACCTAAGGATTACTAAGAGGAGAATCTGTTAAGTGCATATGATTGAGGAACGTGTTCTCAGCTGCTGTTCAAAACGTGACAGCTGCCGGGTGCAGTGGCGCACGTAATAATCCCAGCACTGAGGAGGCCCAGGCAGGAGGACCACCATGAGTTCGAGGCCAGCCTGGGTCACAGAGTGAGTCCAAGATCAGCCTGCACTGCACAGTGAGACCCTGCCTCAAAAAGACAAAAAAAACAAGTGCCGGTCCGTGTGACTTCATACCAGGACAGACTGCAGGGGAAGTAAGCCAGCTTCGGGGGGACCCTACACCCCGCATCCTTTCCGTATGCAAAACGCACGACAAGGCAAAGTCAGCTCCCTGCAGGCAGGTGCACGCGTGCGTGTGTGTGTGTGCAGGGGTGGTACGTGCGTGTGAGCACGCCCCAGCACGGCCTCCACCTTCGTCCAGAGCAGGGCTTCACTCTTACTTCCTCCTGAACCCTTTGCAAGTACGCGTGTGCACGTGTGCCTGTGTGTGTCTGTGCATGCGTGCGTGTGCGCGTGTCTCTATGTGACTTCTGAAGGGACAGAAGCGCCGGGCTGGCAGCTGAGGGCAGCCGCGCCTGCATGGAGGAGGTCACCCCAGGGGCGTGGGAGCCGCAGGCAGCAGTGACGGGGGCTTTTCGGGAGCCCTCGTCTTTCCAGGCGGCTCTCACAGGTGGCCCACGTCCTGGCCTCTGGACCATGAACCCCAACTCCTGTAGGCACCGGGGTCCCCACGTCGGTCCAGGCAGCCAGGGCCTAGGATCAGAGGTCGCACTGGGGACACCGAGGCTGTGAAAAGGGGTCTCTCTCTCCCTGCTCTTCCTCCCAAAGCCTTGACCTTCACCTCAACCTCCCCTGCACAGTATGGCACCCAGTGGCCCATGCCATACCCTACCCTGGGCATCTCACAGCCCTTGAAGCCCACCATCTACCAGGGTATGGAAACCTCACCCAGGACCCCCTTTCACACCCTTTCCTGCTGCTGCCACCTGGGGAAAAGGGCCCTGTCCCCCACAAAGGCTTTCTCCTCTTTGGCCACCTGCTCAACTCCTATTTATGCTCCAAAACCCCAGCTCAAGTGTCCTATAGGAAGCCTTTCCTGACTTCACCAGACAGGAAAGCCTGCCTCAAACTCTGTGATAGCTTCTCCTTTCGCCCGTGAGCTATCTGTTTCCAGGGGCATTTTGAGGGAGGGTGGTGCCGCCTTCCGAGTTTGTTGAGTGCACAGCCGGGTAGATGGGTGAACGAATCCTCCTTCCCGCCCCAGAAGCCCCAGCCCAGCTCTGCACAGCCCAAGGCCAGGTTCTCTGCTCCCCGAGCTCCTCCAGCGGCCCGAGGACCAGAACCGCCATGGCCCCTCCCATCACTGCCTCTGCCTTAACCGGCCCCGGAGACACAGCACTCGCTCACATAGTGATAAAAATCCTAATTCAGTGGGGAGAGCAAAGAACCAAAATGATGCGTTCCTTCTCCCTCGACACTGCCCTGGCTGCTGGGGTGAAGGGAACACGCTCTCAGGGCAGGGTGGGCAGGCACCCCGGCTCTGCGCTCCCAAGCTGCCCTTCTAGCAGTCACCTGGCATAAAAAGCAGTCCCCAAGGGTGCCCAACCGCCAGGCCTGGAAAGGGTTTCCTGTCACGTGCTCAGCTGTGACAGACACACTCCCTACCTGGGCATGGCTCACGTCAAATAGCAGACATTTCCAGACCTCTAGTCTATGTCTTTGTACCTCCAGTACCTTTCTTCTACTGTGCAACTAACAGACTTCTAGGCATCCTTCAAAACCCACCTGGCACTGGGTTCTGAGGGAAGAGGGGAGAGAAGCAGCCCCCACTTCAGGGCACACACAACACTGGGCAGGACGGTGCTCATGTTTCAGAGGAGAAATCTGAGGCTCCCTGACCACATATGGGGCCCTCAAGAGCACAGGGCTGTGAACCCTGGCTAGGCAGGGAGACCACAGCTGGGGCTTGGGGGCGCCATGCACCTCCCCCCGCAGGACACCGCCAGCCTGGCAGAGCTTAGAGCATTCCCCCTCACCTCGCCATCAAACCTGCAAGCGGTGGCCACCGTCAGCTGCTCCAGGCCGACACGAAGCCAGCAGGGGCCACCCTGACCCTGCGCCTCCGTGGGGACCCAGGAAGGGAGCCATGGTCACTGCGGTCTCCGTCACGAGGCAGGCGTCTCACACCCGCCGCCTCGAGGTCTGCAGGGCCTAACGGCACAGGGTGACCACAGACCCCACTCGACCCCGCTCACTAAGGCTGCTGGGCATGGCAGTACACGGCTGTGATCCCAGCACTCGAGAGGCTGAGGCAAGAGGGTCACCACAGGCTCAAGGCTAGTGTGGGCTACGCAGTGAGACCCTGTCTCAAAAAAAAAAAAAAAAAAAAAGAAACCAAGTTATTAGGCTTCCTGACTGCAGGACTTTCCAGAGCCTCCGACACGCAGGGCAACGTCCCCCAGGGAAGCAATGGCCGTGTCGGGGTCCCCAGCCTCAGAGTCGGTCTCTCCGATGCCGTGTAAAACCAGTCACGCAAAACTCCGCGTGGGACACGCCGTCACACGTCACTCCTCATCTGCCCCGGAAGCGGCTCTTGAAGTCCCCACCCCAGGCCTCTGAGGTCCCCTGCCTGCTGCTGTGACCCCCGCACCCAGCACAGAGGTCGCCGCAGGGCAGCTTGGCGGGGACGGCCTCGCCCAGAAGCGCGGGACAGCGCTGCGACTCTCCGGCCTCAAATGCCCCACACGTCCCAGGGCCGCACCTCCAGGCGCAGGAGCCTCTGGAAGGTGGCGTCTCCAGTGGACTCCACTGGGGTGCACACCCCAGGGGGACACGACGGGGCCTGCTAAGCGACAGACAGACGCCGCAGTCCCCGCAGGCCGCTCACCCGCTGGCACCCAAGGGTCACACCTGAGGGCCCGAAGTGGTCCAGGGTCTTGTGCTGACAAGGAGGACCGGCCCGCCGCCCCCCTGGGAGCGGGTGGTAAGCAAGCGCGGGGGAGGAAGGGGAGTCCGGGAGAGGACCAGCAGCTCGCACTGGGCTCGGGGCCGCCGCAGACTCCAGCCGCCGCCCGCATCCTCCCTCCCTGGGTCGGAGCTAAAGTCGTCCCCGCATCCCACCCCCAATCCAGCCGGCCCACAGGGCCCAACCCGGGGAGTCCCGGGGTGCCGCGCCCGACGTGGAAGGATGGGGAGGATGGAGCTGCAGCCGCAGCAGCCGCAGAGCTCCGGGCGGGCTCTGAGCCCGGCCGCCCCCTGGGCGGAAGGTCCGTGCCACCACCGTCCCGCGGCCCCGGAGCCCCGGCCCGCCCCGCCAGCTCCCGGGCCGGCTGTCACACAGCTACACGGGGACCCGGGACAAAGCGCATCCGCCAGGCAGCAAGGCGCGCAGGCACAGCCTGGCCGGCTCCATGGGAACGCGGCTATAAACGGCTTCTGACAGCCGTGTGAGCTCACCAGAGCGACGCCCACTCATCTGCACGCGTTTCTAGAAAGATCCTGACACGCAGTCCCTCCCTGCCCCGCCACGGCCCGCGCACGCATGCGCACCCGCGGACGCATGCGCACACACGCACTGCCCAGGGCCTGCGACCTGGGCCACACCTCGGCCAGCCAAGGAGCCTGCAGTCAGGCGTGGGTCTCAGGGACACGGCTGGCTTGCGGGGCGGGAAGCCAGTCCCGAGACTGCTGCCGGCCCGGCCCGGCCCGCACGAGGAATGCCCGGCCCCAGGCCCGGCCCCTGCTGGCGGCCCGCAGGTCCACGTTGACCAGCCTGGCTCAGCGTCGGGGAGCTCGCACCAGCTCCACATGCTCTTAGGGGGTGAGGCGCACGGATCAGCAGTGACAGGACCTGACACGTGACCCGGGCTGGGCCAATGAGAGTATCCCTATATCCAAAGTGCTGACTGGTTCTCAGCTAGGCTACATAACCCGGGCTGGGCCAATCAGGTTATCCCTATTCCTGGTAGCACTGATTGGTTCTTGGGTCAACAAGACCCAGACTGGGCCAATCAGAGTCCTCTGAGGACCTCTGCCTTGGAGTAGACAGGGAACAGGATTGCTTTTCCCCACTGCTTTTGCTAAGGAGGAAGAGGAGTTCAGGTACAGAATGAGCTTGGAAAAAAAAAAAAAAAAAGGAGGAGGAAGAAATGGAATCAGGCAGAGTCACGGAAGACACTCCACAGCCTAGATCTCGCCTTCCCTGAAGGTCCTTCGGCAAAGGCCAGGCTCGGCTGGATCTCTGCCCCGTGTGACCGCAGGCACCCTGGCTGGTGTCCACCTGGGGGGCCGGGGACCCCAGCACCCCAGGATGCGTCCCCTGCTCCCCGTGTCAGGCCCAGCACCGCAGCTGTCACTCGGCTGCCCTGCCGTCCCCTCCGTTACCGCTCTGTGCAGCGCAGCCGTCCCCCGCCCTGCTCTCCTCCGCTCCACTCCCCCCAGGAGGCCCTGGGGCCAGGCACGAGTCACCTGGCGCTCCTGCAGCACCGAGGGGTCCTGTGCCCAGGGGAAGGCCCGCCGGCCTGAAGGCGGAGCTGTGTCTCTGCCCCTGCTACCGAGAAGGAGCTCAGAGACCTCCGCCGACCCCGGGCCGCTTCCAGAGGCTGCCGCCCGCCTCCTCCCCACGCGAAGGGGAGCCCTGTGCCCACCTCGGCCCGGGCCCCGGACCCCGGACCCCGGCACAGCGCCTGGCCGGCAAGCACCGCCCCCCTCCCGCCAGCCTCTGGTGTCCTGCGCTCCCAGAAGTCTGAGCTGCTGGGGACGGCAGAGGAGGGGACAAGTGGGCCGGAGGCCAGGCCAGGGCACCCGGGAGCCCTACTCCAGACGGCCGTGCTGGGCGGCCCCTGCCCAAGCGAGGCCCCGGGGATCACCCAGCCCTGCCAAAGCCACGCCCATAGACGGCTGCTCCCGGGAGGCCCTGGCTTCTGGGGAGAAGGCCCCGCAGGACCCCAGTGGGCAACAGCAGAGGCGCTTGGCTGACAACACAGGTGACGTCAGGGGGGAGGTGAGGGAGGACGAGCCCAGGAGGTCAGGAGACAGCGCCCAAGTGTCCGGGCGCCCGGGACCCCATGTGGACAGAGCCCTGCGTCCAGCAGACACAGCGCCAGAGAGGGGGGCGCCGGCTGGCGCTCCTGCCGTCCTGAAGCTAGCTCTGGGGAAGGGGACAGGCAGGGTGGGGCCGGTGTCTGGGCAGCGGTCCACGGCGGGTGAGTGGGGAGCAGGTGATACCCTAAATGGCCCAGGGAGGGCTCACACAGTGTGCCACAGGAGGCACAAAGGTGGGGGGCACAGGATGGCACCAGGAGGGGTCCCTGCCAGGAAGAGACAGGACACGGCCGGACGGGAGAGTCCCTGCTCTGTCCCCGGTCCGAGCCAGGACAGAGGCGCACTGGGAAGCTCGAGGGTGAAGCCACGGACTCCTGAAACCAGCTGCGTGGGGGCCTCTGCACTGGGCTAACACCCCCCGCCCCGCCCTCCTGAAGTTTTGGGACAGGGTCTCAGTAAGTCACTGAAAGGCCAGGCTGGGCTTGAACCTGGGATCCTCCTGCCTCGGCCTCCCAGAGCCCCGGAAGCAGAGGTGCGCACCACCAACACTAACAGAATCAAGTACCAGGAAGGGAGGGAGGGGAGAAGGGAGGGAAAGGACAGGAGAGGCCAGAGCTCCAGCCCAGGAAACTCACGGGCAGTCGGGGCTGGGGCGATGGAGTGGACCGCTGTGGTGACCAGGGGCAGGGAGGTGGCCCTGCTCCCACCACACAGCCCACCCTGCCCGGCCCTCTCAGACGAGGGCACCGTGACACCCCACCCCCACGGCAACCCGACACAGCCCCCAGCCGTCTGGGGCCTCCGCCCAAGGGGAGCCCTCCCAGGCAGGCACCCCCACTCCTGCACCCCCGCCTGGAACCCCCAGGGCTCACACACAGTGTTCCTGCGCCTGGC
>RJWM01008350.1:0-73552 GCA_004363535.1 Dasyprocta punctata | reverse complement strand
ATTTTGTTTCATTTTTTGGCAGGTTGTTTTTTTTTTTGCCTGTGGCATTTTTTAGGGCCTCACATAGTTCCCATTTTCTAGGATTTCAAGAATGGTGTCATGTTTTATTGCTTTACTGATGTGATATCAACAGACACTAAAATTCTCAACAGACCAGTAAGTATTACCTCAAATATCCTAATTGGGTTTAAAAAAAAAAAGAAACATAAATTTACAACTTCCAGATTTGAGTTTTTGGCCCACCTCTGGAGTGCTTTGGAATTACTTGTGTCCCAAAGGGAGATAGAAACAACTTCTTGAAATCTATTCTAAAATCAGTGCAAGGCCTCAGGCCTTGCTGTGGCTTCCCACGATGGATTCTATTCATTCCCTTCCACTACTGATGATTTCTTTAATGTCTACCATCCAACAGTATGAACTTTATTTACCACTTTATATCCTTTATGCTTGGTCTTACGATGAATAGTCATTGTCTAACTTTAAAATGGCATACACCACAATGTATTTGTCGGTTTTACTGAATGTTTAGCTTTGAAAAAACACTGTAGCAAATTCATGACTAATTTTCCAAGCCAGGTAAAAGGAAAGATCATCTCAAAATGATTCCAAGTGTACCACCTTCTGTTTCGGTCCTCTGCTTTGTGAATGACTACTTTGGATTATTGGATTTTCCAGGCACTATATTTCCAAGTAAGTGTTCCTATTCCACTCAAATGAGTCTAAAGCATTTGTATTCACAAGGTCAATATGCCTTATCATTTCAAGCAGGGGAAAAAACTGAGAAGAATGACACTATCTACTGAGCATGCCCAGGACAGTAGATTGACAGAACTCACCAGTAAGACTATAGGATTACTATTTGTCAACATGTCATTCCATATGCAATAGTAGTCTTCCCTGGCTTATGCAAATTACTAATGGCCTAATGTCTCACTCTTGTTGAAACTTCATTCTGATTTTGATGATAGTTTTTTAAGCAGTAGACCCAAATGTTAAATGTTGTATTCTTTTTAACAGGAAAGATCTAAAATGCATAAATAACTGAAAGAGCAAATAAATGAAAGATGATGGGAAATAGGGAGATAGACCTTGTGGAGACGGGAAGGGGATCTAGAGACGGAGGGTGACAGAGGGAGGGAGATAAGGGGAAGCGGAAGTAAAAAGGGTCAAGATGTAATATTTATTTGTATCAAATGCCCACAATGAATGCACTCATTATGTGTTATAAATATATACTAACAATTTTTTAAAAGAAGAGATTAGAGATATGACTCTGTTAGCGTTTACTCTTAGCTAATAAGAAAATCATAAGAAAAAGTCTTTGCCAGGTAGTCCAGGTTAGGTTACATATCTAGGAAAATTTCAAGAATTTGACATTCAGATATGTGTTTTTTTATTTTCCCCTGGAGCCCTCTTTTGAGTGCTGTCAAAGCTTTACTACATATTTTTCATGTGTTTGCTTCCTTTCTTAATACCCACCTCCTTATCTTACCATGTGGTGTTCAGTGTAATTGAATCACTTGTATTTTCTGTCTTTCTAATTGTTTCTTTAATCATACTCAGTTTGTTTTGCACCTTATCTATTGAAGTTTTAACAATAATTTATGGAATTTCTATTCCTGAGTTTACTACCTGATGCTTTTTGCCTGACAATTTCTTGATTTTGTTTTGTAGGTACTAGTGTTTTCTTCTTGAACAGTTCAGAAACATGTAAGTTTCTTCAAAATGCCTCATTATTTCTGTTTTCTTGACTGTTGTTAGTTATTACTTGTTAATTATCTTTACCAGCAAAGATAATTTGTATACTGTGCCATTTTTGTTTGACCATTACTTTTAGGAAGCATTTTCATTCTAGTTATCTCTCATGTTTACTTTCTTGTCAGAAGGTTTCATTATCTCAGATGTGATATTAGTGATATCCAGTTCAGAAGCACATTTTACTTACTCAGATTGGAGCTTTATCCCCTCAGGAATATCACAGAACATAGCATAGCATCACTTGGTTTCCACTATGGAGGGTGTATCTGCTTCCTCTGCTTTCATGGGTTGTAGTCTTCCTTCCGTGAAGAAAATTAGACCTAGGCCAGGGAAAGCCTAAATTTAAGGATAGTGTAAGAAACTTGTTAAAGATCATATGGCTTTATCAAAATTAGATTTTAAATAGATACAAAAGTCATAATTTTTATAGACTAGGTATTCTGGCTTATCTGAATATGCAGTACTGTTACTAATCCTGCTAAAGAGAATAAGAAAGAATATGTACGCTATGTACAAGTACCTGCTCCCTAAGATGAATGTAAACTTTATGTACTGCAAACACGTACGCTAATACAATAAAATTTTTAAAAAATTTACTAATTTTACTATAAGTTTTCTTAATTGGTGTAACATATTCAAAGGACCCAATGCCAATTATATTCCTGTATTTCTTATGCTGGATTTTGTGAAATAATTACGTATATGACATTACTGTGTGCGTTGTGACTGTGGCGAAGCGGGTGTGTGGCACCACAGGTGTTGTTCCCTGTTAAACCTCTGCCAGTGGCTGCTTATTTTTCCCTTTGGTTTGGTTAGATAGTAGCAGTGTGACCCTGTCTAAAACTTGAATTAGGGGAAAGAAATGAATCTCATGCTTTTAAAAACTTTATAGGGCACCTCCATCCATCCATGTCAGTGCCCCAAAGGAACACAGAATCAAAGATGCAGCAGTATGAGGGAGAGTGCACTCCTTCCCTCTGAGGGGGACCAGGCAGCCCCGTGAGGGTGCAGTAAACCATGACATGTAAACTTCTCATTGGAACAGCCAGGCTCTTTCCCCCGACCTGGGCCCTAGCTAGAAGGACACCCTTTCTCCAACAGGTGCACATGCTAAAGCCCCAGCATCAGATTTTCAACTTGCAGTCTATCTGTTTGTAAGTTGTAGAGTTGTTAAAAACAAATACCAGGGACACTTAGAGCCCTCCACCAGTCAATGTGGAAAACTAAAGCATAATCTCACCCTGCCTAATTATCATCATGAACTGCCCCACACTGTCTGAAGCTTATATTCTAAGGACCAAACTCTTTCTCTTTTCTGCAGATCTACCCACACACTTCTTAAAATTTCATTTCCACCCTTCAATTCCCTAAACCAGCCTGACAGACCCACATCTGCTTGTCTTTCTGGTGTGTCCCCAGGCTTGGCTTTTTCCATAATATTTTTCCTAATTCCTTCAGGCAGATGTAGAGGCTGTGCCCTTATGCGTACTGATATGTACCTCTGTTGGTGCAATCACTATTTCTAGTATATCTCTGGGCACTCTGCCAGGACAGGGGCTATCTTGCCTCATCCTTCTTTCCTTGGGGGACAGTACAGGGCCTTCCCTTTGATAAAGTGTGTGGTGAATGAATGACTGTGAGCCAAGGCACCCACAGTGTTATGGTTTTAAACTAAAACATCCCCCCAACTGCTTATCTGTTAGAAGTTTTGTCCTCAAAGCAGCAATGTTAGAAGTAGAGCTCTTGAAAAGTGATTGGATCATGAAGGCACTAACTTCATCAATGGGTTCAATATCCATTGATGAGTTCAGAGCTGAATGCACTATTAGGAAGTGGGGCTAATTGGAGATGGGAAACTGAAAATTTGGTCCCTGAATGGTATATTTTGCTGTTGGGCCTTTCCTTTCAGGGCTGGGGTTTCTGTCTCCTCTCCTCTCTCCTCTCCTCCCCACTTCTATACTCTTTCCCTGCCTCCCTTTTCCTTTCCTTTCCTTCCTCCCTACCTCCCTCCTGTCCACCATGAGGCAAGCTGCTTTACTCCACCACATGTTCCCTGCCACGAGGTTTTGTCTCACCATGGACCCACAAGCAACAGAGCCAAGTGACCTATGAAAACATGAGACAAAATAAACCTTTTCTCCTTGTGTTGCTGATATCTGGTATTTTGTCATAGTAACAAAAAGCTAACACACTGAAACTGCCAAAATGCTACTGCCAGAGCTGGATACAAATTTTGGATGACAATTGAGACAGGGAACCAAGATCCTTGCTCAACTTTTGATTTTCCTTAGGTCACAAACAGCTCAGCATCACCATAATGGGGCACAACTTAGCTGGTACAATGGGTAACAGGTAGATCCAGGGTGTTGGTAAAGTAGCAGCTGAAATTGGGTGCAACTTTACTGAAATCCACCTTTCCAGAAAGGAATAGCTAGTTCATTTCATTTGGCCAAATAACTTCATTTAGTTATGCTTCTCAAATGTTTACCACAAATTTAAATGTTCTGTTTGTTAGCAGGCAATATCTAATTAACAGAAGGACCTTTTATTTTTTCCTCTGAGTAGGAGCCTTTCGGGTAAAAAGACCCCTCCCCCAGTTATCTCCAGCTCCTTCTCCCGGCTTCACCTGCCAGTGTTGACAGTTAACCTTGTTGTGTTACAATCATAAACATCTGTGACAGGTGAGCAGTTTCAGCATCTGTGTTTCCACTGGCCTATGCCAAAGAGGATTATGGGTAACTAAACTCTGAGTCTGAGGATGAATGCTGTATCTCTGAAATCCCTGTTTTCACAGTAATCTTTGTGGGATGAGGTCCAGGGCTGTGATGCCTGGCTGTTGTGCTGGGTAGGTGCCCTATTCTCTAACCTGGAAAAGAATTCCAGGAGCTCTTAGAATCCAAGTGCCTCTCTGCATGAGTACCCTCTCCCTCTCACTGCTAGGAACAGAGCTAAAGGTGATCATTCTCTGGAGGAAACAAGGGAATGTGGATTTTTAGGAGTACTCTCAATGTAGAAAGTAACTATCCCACCATTTCCTCTCACTTGCAGCCTCACTTGCTTTATAATAATTTAAGAATGATATTTCCCAAGGGATGTTAGTTCCAAGATTGAAAAATGTACTAAAATTTGCACTTCATATTCCATAATATTTAAAAATATGCCTAATATGTTAAAAAAATACACTAAAACTTGAAGGATCCTAGATATCGTACAGTCTTTCAGCTTCTTTATAGAGAAACTGAGAGTTGGAAATACTATGATTTCTGGGGTATTACCCAATAACAATGTAATTCTAACTGAGAGGCAAATATGGTCTCCATTCTCAGACTCCAGGACTCTTTTAGTGTACCAGGAAGCTTGACAAACTGTATTTGTGGTGGTAGAAAAGCTTGATCTCAGTGAAGCAGGGCCTTCAAAAATATTTAATTAAATCAGTTTGTCTATATTACAAACAAACAAATCAATCTACATCTAGGTTACCGAGTGTTCTCTTGGAGTGTAACTTACTTTTAGTTTCCGTTGATGGTCTCTGCAACAACAAACACATCTGTAAAATAGCCAGGAAAGCTTAAAGACAATATTGTTGGTGGAAACAATTATTTTTCTTTCACAAATTTCCCTAGTCAAAAATGAAATGGGCATAAAGAAAATAGAGTTGATGTCTGCAATCTGTTGAATGTTCCTTGTAGGATTACGGAGTGGTAGGTAGCTAATTATGCTGCTTTATCTTCTTACAGAGTTCCAAGTCCCAAAAATATAAATATAGTCATCAACCTGAAATCTTTTCACAGCACTTGTCGAATTCATCTTTTTTTTTTTTGGCAAGGTAAGAAAAATCCAACTTTGGTAGATAGAAATCTCAAGGCCTCAGACCGCTGATGTCAGTAGGGTTAACTTCTTTTGTAGTGTGCTCAAAACAGCACACAAGGTTTTCAATTATTATTTTTGTGTTTCTCAGGCTTCTGTCTTTTTTGAGTAAAGGAAGGGAGTGACTAAAATTGAACTAGGGAGATCTTTAGCAGATGCAAACTTTGGTCAAACAGAATCAGGAAAACTTCATTTTTGATATCTAACCCAGAGCCAAGTAGAATGTTCTAGAAACCTGAGGATTTCTCATTTAATGACTATACCTAAGAGACTGACATATATACCCACTCCCTCAAAAGCTATCAATCTGAAATTTTCTTTGAAAGTCAGATGGTTTGCTTTGTACCAATCATGCATAAACTATGGCAGCTCAGGTGTCCACATCTGTCAACAGGAAAGCTTAGCTCTTTGTAAGTCTACATCTCTCCTCCATATCTCTTTGTGATACTAAATTGGTCAGCTGGGATGGAACCTGAAAGAATCTCAAGTTAAGCTTCAGTTCTGGACATGCTGAAAAATCTCTGGGAAGAATTCATGCTCTTTGTTTGTTACAAACATTGTCCAAGATAAGGTGATCCCAGAAATATATGGAGTTTTAGGAGAATATACACTTGTTCTTAAATCTTTCTAATTATTTAAGAAAATTGCCAACATTTTTTTCCAACTTATTCTTTTCCTTTATTTTAAAGTTTAAAATGGGGCTATTTGTCTTTAAGAATACAGAAAATATATTTATATAACTTGTATCATTGGTGCTGAAGCCAATTATCATAATCTGTGAAGGACTCCCTTTTACATTTAAATTGAGGATGACTATTGTTGAAATCAGGGAAAACATATTCAGTATGTAACATATTTAAATGTTACTTTTCACATCCAAAGCTGTGTTGACCAAGTTCCTTCCCAGCCCCAAGATACTTTAAATAAATAGAAGGAATGTGCTTTGTAATTTTGTTCTTTCATTGCAGTATAAATGCCATTTCCCAAGCAGGTATTGTTAAAAGACTGTTTTGGAACATTCCAGAAGAAAAAGTGGATATTGGAAACAGGATAATGAAAGATTACAGAACTCAGAAGTGGATGGACCTAGGTTACCACATGACAGTGAATAAGGTGAGTGCGAATGAATTAGCTTACTTCTCAAAATTCCGGTTGTCTCATCTGTGTAGTGAGACTAATAAAACTTTATTCACAGTTTTATTCTTAGAACTCATTGACTGTTAAGTGCCTGGAGTTAAAGGAATTTAATAAATTATGATGTTACTGTCGTTTGAAGTCTGAATATTGCTTTTGCATTAGGTGGTGTCTTTGGCTTGAAAGTTGTTTTTTAGGTTCATTTGTTTTTGTTGATTCAGTTGGGATCTCTGAATGACACTAGGCTGAGTAGAAGATTTAGCCCCAAAAAGTTCAAGGAAAACCTTGCCTTTTCAGCCTCTCTATACAGTGTAGAGTTGGGGAAGTTGGTCGGATTCTGAGGCTAACATCTCACTCTAGCAGTGTGATGGTTTTCAGTGTCAGAAGCCCTCTTGATGTACTGTCCTTTATGTTTAGTATCGTCTTGAAACAGCTGCATGCAAACTACTTTTTGAGTCTTTGGAGATCAACTGGTAGTCCCTTAGCCTTTGGCCGAGATAGTTAAGTGGGGGAGACACATGAAGAAACAGCTGCATGAGGACTCTGAAGCAGGGGTCTCCAATCTTACTGGCACCAGCTTACCAGTTTCATGGAAGACAATTTTTCCATGAACTGAGTGTGGTGGTTGTGGTTTTGGAATGATTCATTTGCATTGCATTTCTTGTGCAGTCATTTCTATTATTATTATTATTATTATTATTATTATGTGAGGGTCTCATAAGGAATATGCAACTGAGATCCTTCACCTGCAGGGTTCACAGTGAAGTTCATGCTCCTATGAAAATCTAATGCAAGGCGATCTGACAGGAGGCAGGGCTGAGGTGCAGGTGAGCGATAGGAGCTGCTATAAATACAAGTAAAGTTTTGCTAACTAGCTGGCTACTCACCTCCTGCTGTGCGGCCCAGCTTCTAACAGGCCAATGACAGATACCAGGGTGTGGAAACCCTTGCTCTAAGGAGAAGGGCTTCTTTACACCACAGGCATGGGTGAGGTAGGGATATTATACAGCAGTACTTTACTGGGGACTCAGCCACCAGATGTGTACAGCTGCACCAGGGAAGCCAGCTTAGCCAAAGCAAGGAAAGCCACACACTGAATGTTCTACTTTTGAGTGAGATTAGAGGGGAAATAAATCTCAGAGTAGAGAAAAAGAAAGTTGCTAACATTTATTCTTTTTCAACTTATTCTTCTCATTTCTCTTAAAGTTTAAATGAGGCTATTTGTCTTTAATGTGCTTTACCTGGTCAAGAAATACAGGAACAATTTTGCAGATGGTTTTTCAATTCAAGTGGCCTGTTTAGGACAAATTCCATTTATTTAACAAAACACTTTTTAAAAGACTATACTTTTATTGAGAATTTCTTAAGTTCATAACATGAAAAAAAATGAGTTGCTGTTTCTGTGTGTACAAGTATTGCTTTTGTAACCATGTATTTCCTCTTGTGAGGAAATACTTTATTTAAAACACCATCAACAAATACCATTGCTATTGTTGTGTATACAGTGGGACTAACTTTTCTCAGGAGCCATTAGTCCACTGAAAATGAACTGCTGTGATTTATTCCTTGCTGTAGGTAATATCATCGCTTTACAGAAAAACATTTAGAACATTGTCATGTGTTATTAATGAATATTTACACATATGAGACTGTTCCTCAGTGAACTAGAGTCCTTTTGTAATTAATAGAACATAGACTGCCAGAATTTATTTAATTTTTTTATTTAAGAGAAAAAAAGATACAAAAAAGAAAAACAAAAAGCAAAAGAGACAAACAACAACAATAAACCCAATACAAAAACAATATAGGTTTACCAAATGAGATGATAGAAATTTGACAATGGTTTGATATTGCATATTGTTACCTTCAAAAGGGTTGCTTAGATTACCAGATGCAGACATGTAAAATTGATCTAATCACATAAGTATTAACTGTTCTTTTCCAATAACTAATACAATTAGTAGTATAGTCATTTAATTATCTTATGTATACATATACAAATTTATGTCATTTTCCATCTGCTGAAATTTAAACAAAGCATAGAATCCTTATTTTTAGTTTGCATGCATAAAATGTTCAGTTACCTAGAAAGATTGGCTAAAGCTAAAAGACTGTTTAATTTCAACTACTTTAAGTCCATTGTGTGTGTGTGTGTGTGTGTGTATGTATAAAATGCAAAACTCCTGTGGAAACATAATATTGTCTTAAAACCGTCTCAATTTTTGCAATGCCTATACTGAAGACTGAAATTTAAGATATACTAATGAATTAGGATAATACTAAAAGAAAGATTAAATTAGTAAGGAAATGAAATAAACAATGAAAGCAGCTTTCCCTTCCTCTCTTGTTTGAGAGGAGAGGCTGAAAAAAATTAGTTGGTTTAAACAGCGCGAGAAAAAGTATCTTTTCAATTGCAAACTGCCATTATAGTTCAGTAATGTACGCACACTGTGTGAAAATACAAAGAGCTGAGTCGTTTCTATATCTACATACTGCACCACAGGCAGCAATAAACAGGAGATGGCATGATCAAGAGAGACAGACAGCCCCAGCATCAGTGTCATTTCCCAGGGCCCACAGTCTGAAGGCCTAGAGGCAACAGGCCATTGGGCTTTTGCAATAGTGAAGAACCACTGCCACCTGCGGACAGCATCAGGCATTAGCGCGGACGTGCTCAGGCCAAGGGAAGTACCACTGCCAAAGGAATAGTGCAGCACTGGGGGACCTGGTAATCTGATATCCCACAGCTTTTCCAACAGCAAACATTAAATCCCTGGCCTGGAGTGTGGCTCTCCCCACAAATCAATAACCATCTTTCAGACCATATGAAAAATGTGATTGTTGTGTGTTAACATAAATACGCAACACAGATATCTTAAACTCAATCTCAAAAGCCTTCAAGGGGCAGGTAGATAATATATATGTAAATGGATAAGAGTGATAGGTACTGCGAAATGGGGATCTCATGATTTTAGTTTCATTAATTACTTTTTAAAGAAGGACTACACTACTTCAAGAAATACACATTTGCAACTTAGGTTCAGCCCACAGCTCTCTAATGCTCTAGTGTTGGAGATCAGTGAGGGGATGTGCAGGACCCAGCTGATACTTGGGCACCGAAGAGCAAAAGTCTAGGCGTGCTTCATTCCCTCACTTATTAGTGTGTTAGCTCATCTTATTCACTAAAATAGATTTAAAATACTGGCTTTATTCTAGGGATTACTCTGTATTTATAAATAGGTTAAAAATACGAATATTCAATAATCACATAAATAGAATTACATTTGTGATAAATGCAATGAATGAAAATCCCATGCAAATATAAAAATGTATACTGTACTTTGTAAAATCTGTTTGCATGTAAGTCACTTTTATATACAGTGAGGGAGTATTCTGAGAAATGTCTTCTTAGGCAATTTTGTCATTGTACGAACATCAAAATATGTTCTTATGCAAACTCAGATGACTAACATGTCACTAGATAGTATAATCTTATTGGATTGCTGCTGCTTATGTGGTCTATTGTTGACTGAAATGTTCTTATGCAGCGTATGACTGTATTACTAAGAGAGATAAAACCCTGCCAATTAAATTACAGCTTTATGTGTTCTTATCATTTATACATTTTGTTTCATACTTATGGAAAGAATTCATTTTAGATTTATTGCAATAGTTTCTAAAGCTTATCACTCATGCATACATAAAAAGAGAAATATAAATCAAATAAGACATTTCTAAAACTTTCCACATTGAGAGTTGAACTCTGAAACACTTTTTGACTCAGACTCATGGATTTCTATCCACTGTCATTCTTTGGCTATTGAGATTGTTGGGGGAGCAGTGTTTTTTAAGTGCTGTAGTCATCTGTGAGGTTTGCTTCCCAGAAACTGACCCCAATTCTCAGAATTTAGATGGTGGTGCTTTTTTTTTAATCTTACCAACAAATACCTATATTAATTTTCAAACATCAGCTAGGACTGATATTCTTTATTCAAATATGTCTGAAATGACTGAAAAACCACAAGCTTTGTTGTATAATCACATTACCAAGGCTGGCGCCATGTTCACGTACTTGCCAGCAATGCTCCCATGTCAGGACCCCCACCTGGTGGATGATGTTGGAAGACCCCACTGTTAGAAAGTCTCATCTTAATTGTAGAGACATAGAAGTATGAAAATAATAATGAAATGCCGTCACTCTGTGATCTCACTTGGTCTTTAGGTCAGTGACTTTCTCTTGGAAAAGGTGACATTTAGGCTTAGATTTGAAAACCAAGAAGTTATTCAGAATATGAAGTGGAAAAGTGGGATCTTGGTAGAGGAAGGGGTGGATCATGGGGCAGACAGACAGCTCAACCAACACCAAACTGCAGGCAAACTGCAACATTTCCAGACTAAATGTGAAAGGTGGTACCTGCTGTCTCAGTTTTCTGCATGCGAGGGCTTAACATCCTGAAGAAATGTGCATAGGTCACACCTTCACTGAAGCTGGAGTGGGGGATTTTTGAGTACAAAATAAAATAAAACTATCATTAATTTGTTTTTCTTGAGTGCTTTCAATGTGCACTTAGAAAATTTGCTTAGTATAGCTATATTTAGAGTTGGCAGAGACAGTCATCTGAACTTCCAGAAACATATTTCATGCCTAGCATAGTGAGATTGTGATCATGTGGTGTATGGCATAGAGTAGTTTGTAAACCAAATGATTGTTGTGTGACCTAAATGTGAAACTTTGTAACATACCGTCTTCCCCACTAAGAGGAAAGAAAGCCAAAGAAAGACAAGAACTAGAGTGGGAAAAACAAAGAGAATATTTCATGCCTTTCAGAATATTGATCTTAATTTACCCAGGTGAAGAAAATTGTACATAAGCCTGTTTATGTATGAAATTAACAGAAAATTAGTGTCACCCCGCTCTCACTAAATAAACTTGGAACAATATTTAAAGAGTATCTATTTGAAAGTCCTTCATGATTGGTTCCAGGAATGGACCCATTTTAGCTGCTGGTGGTAACCAAGGAGGTTGTCTAATTTAAGGCACAAAGGGAAAGGCACTGCATTTGGGAATAGGACACAAGGATAAAGTTTGCGGAAAGGCCAGGGTCACACTGCTAAACTCTCTCAAGGATTTTGGTCTTCATTCCAAGGGAATCTGGCAGTGAATAAGGGTTTAAGCAGTGAGATGATATGATCATATTTGCGTTTTCACTGTGGCTGTAAAGCAAATGGACTTTTAGGAGCAAGTTATCTTCTCTCTGAGAGAGGCAAAACTCTTAGTTCTTGCAGGAATCTGGATTTCAGATGGCACTGAACCTTCTTTCAGGCATTTCCTGAAAAGGGGCATGTGAAGATTATTAATCATCCACATAACATTTGAAAATTTTACAAACCTGAAATTAACAAACTACACTAACAATAATAAATCTGCAAGCAACCAGTTCCCAGTTAAATGAAGCCATTAATGACTGTATTTCTTCTCTACTCTTGGGTAAATGTGTAAGATAATAATTAAGAAAATTGGGTTTTGAGAACCAAAGACAATTTTGTGCCTACCACTGTCTATAGTATGTGAATAAAACTTAGTCTATACTATGTGAAAAAAAAATCACCCTTGGTTGCACATAGTAAGTTGAGTCAATATATAAGAAAAAGCAAAAACACAGGCATTAAACAGTGAACAGCCCTTTGATTCAGTTAGTAGTAACTAATTTTGTTGGAGTATGGTCGTGTTCATTTTAGGAACACTCCGTGATGAGCTGATGACAAAAGCAGGTGTTTACTTTTTTGCTTGCTTTTTAAAAGTAGATTTTGCCTAAACAGTAATTTTACTTAAATATCTCTGCATATGCATTTGGCCTATGTCCTATGCTCATTATATCTTTCAATTCTTAAATGAAATTTTTGGAATAAGTATATGATTCCCATTTCATACCCTTTACTTAAACAATACAATGAAATGAGAATAATTTTAATAATCTTCATGAGATCCAATACTATCACAGTACTGAATTTTGGGTCACATATTTATTTAATCTTCATAATATCTAAATGAGAAGACATTATTATGACTTAACTTTTACAGATTGGGAAACTAAGGCACAGAGAGGTTAACTAACTTGCCCAAGGCCACACAGGCTCTAGGGAGTGGTAGAGCTACAATTTGGTATCAGGGACTCTAGCTCTAGAATCTATGTGGTTAACCATTATCTGTATTACCTCTTAAAATTAATGTTTTTTGAAAAGTCAGGTCCTGATATGTACGTATCTATACATACAATATTTTTCTTTTGAACATTTTTATTCCTACATAAAAAATATGGGAGATTTTTCAAAACTAAATCCAGCTTTATGGTACAAGATGAGTAAATTTTAAAAGCAAGCAGATGTTTGCAAAGCATATAAAACTCAAAATTACTCTACACTTGATGTTATTTGGAACACAGGCATAATTCTTTTCAAATATGATTTTTATCTAAATGGTGTCCCTTAAAACTTCACTTTAACACCCAAATGATCCCCAGCTGTTGGGGTAGATTGGCCCCTGCTGAGTTTGTTTCCCAACACTTCCCATATTCCACTATAAATATTCATGATGCAGTACTCCTGCTGCCCAAAGGAGGCCAGGATTCATTTTTATGAACTCCTCTCAACTGGGATTAGCATCTTTCATCTATTACCCAACTCCTGAATTATGGTTTTGTTCTGCCATGGTCTCCATTTTCTATATATTGCTGATATCTGAGAAGTCCAGAGAAAATGTGAAGTGTTAAAGGAACTTCTAATCCCAGGAAATAGGCCCAAGGAGTATACAAAATCAATTTTTAAAATATAATATCTTATTCAAACTTTACACGTAGGCCAGAATGAATTCCCTGTTTTCTTCTTTTGCCAGGTTTCTTTGACAACAGCAATGCCTCCATGACAGGTCTTCAGACTTAATTTTGGGGTCAGAGGTGGGCATGATGGAGAAGGGAAATGGAGGGGATGCTATTTCCAAAGACAACACAGGCTCAGGCTGTGGAGGGGTTGATTTTTTCCATATGATTTATGTTTGAATGTGTTTAGATGCCAGAAATATTAGGACTAAATCTGCATCTTTTTGTAGGTAGGAAAACAAATTTTGGGATTAAGAGGTGGCAGGAGAAATGTGAATTTTCCCATCTCTTCTGTTCTCTCTCTTCCTCTCATTTTTAGTGGGGTCCTTAGATCACATCTACTATTTACATATGTCATATTTATAACACAACTTTAGGCATGCAGACACACTCTTGACCTCTGTATTATTCAAGGTTTCTCATTTCTGGGATACAATAGCCAGCATCCGCAATTTAAAGGAGGAGCAGTTTAATCTGTCACTTGGTTTCAGGTGAGTCATTCCATGGTGAGCTGGCTCCAAAGCAGAAACACTGTGGCAGAAGGGCACAGCAGAGCAAAGCTGCTTAGTTCACAGTGGCTGGCAAGCAGGGCAGGGGAACAGTACCAGAGAGGAAGAAAGCAGGGACCATACATAGTACCCAAGGTAGCACCTCCACGACCCACCCAGACACACCAGCAAGTGCGCACCACCAATCCCCTGGGAAGCTCTCAAGTCAATTAAGTTGACACAATCAAGCTTCACGATTACAACTCAATTCCAAAATCAGGAAAGTAGGAAAATTTGCCCCATCTGTGGGAAGAACAGTTGATCTTTGACATTAGACACGGGAACCTATGCCAGTTTGGCACTAATCAGTCACATAAACTTGGAAATGATATTTGAATTCTTGAAACTTCTATTTTCCAATCTGTAAAATAGAGGGAAATAACAGTCATGAAGGCTTCTTGTAAAGCATCAGTACGGGATGTAGAAAAATTACTCAGCCCAGATTTGAAGAAGGCACGTGGGTTCCTTCCCCTTCTCTCTAAGGGACCCTACTCAGATGTTGGAGAAATGAATAGTGGAAAATGAGTCATAGCTGTCACTTAGTGTGGTACAATTGTCACATTCTATGTCTCTTAGCTTTGCCTCACCATACAATGGCAAGCAGTTGAATATTTTGAAAATGCCATCCAATGCTGCAAAGGTTTCTGCCATAACATTAGTGATCTATGAGAGGGGACACACCAGATTGACCACACTTCCCTTGCTGACTAACTATTTAGAAGAGTAGGCAGTGTCTTTTGGTCCTTCTACCAATGGTATTCTGCTCACTCAGAGGCACAGCAGTGCCAACTTATTACCACCAACCTCTCTTCAACCCTGCCACGACTACACTTCCAGGGAGAGGGACTGGAAGAACATTGTTCAATGACAAGGACAAGTTACTGAGGTCGTTGTCCTCATAAAAAGATACCACATGGCAACCCCACTGCCCAAATCAGAACTGATTACAGCAGAGTCAGTGATTCAAATACCTGGAGGCAGTGAGGTGAAGTCTAAATATATGGGATGGATCGTCAACTTGCTGGGATTGGGGTCCAGTCTGGGCTGAGTCTAGCACTGTGACAATAGCAAAGCACTTAACTGCTGTAAACCAAATTTCTAATGGCAGCAGGACCTGTCTCATAGGTTGTATGTGCATTAAATGAGATAGTATGGATTAAAAAATAGCACACTAAACACAGTGTTGGCACGGTATACTCAACTCACATCAGTTTAAAATTTGTTCTCGAAAGCAGTTGTTGAGAACCAGCATTAGGTTTCCATCCTATAATCATGACCATAGATGCTTAATTGACCAGTCTGGCTGGAATTTAGGTGGAAATGAGACAAACGTATTGAGTGTCTGCTGAATATAGTGTATCTCTTTGAGGAAACTGAAAAAACTTATTCTAGTGATCATATTTTAAATGGTGACAATTAGTGTGTTACACTGTCTGAAGAGGTGTCTGTGTATGCAATTTGAAGTTGCATCTGTATGTCCCAAGATCTGTGTGCAGAAAGATCATTTTTTCATATAAAATGGAGGTCACTATATGCAGAACCTAGTCTCAGTTTGCGATTCCATTTTTTAAAGTATAATTGTCGCCTACCAGGCAGAGCTCCCTGTTATTTCAATCCCAGGCATTGCCAGGCTTGCTCTATTATTTTCAGCTGTACTCAAGAATGTACCTGGAGCATTTCTTCAGCTTTTCCTGCTTCCTGTTAGCTCATCATTTTCGGCTGCCTCCAGGTCTACTATGGTATCAAGGAGCCCAGCTCACTGGAACAATAAACATTGCTCATATATGTATCAGTACCATGATACTGATGGTCATTTTGCATCAATTAAAATTAATTTTGCTAAGTGATAATGCAACAAAATTGTTCGAAACAGCATAATATTGTGGTGCTTCTGATGCAACAAACCTGGCAAGGCACGGCAAGAACCAGATAGGGAGAAACACCATGATGATCCTCACCTGCACACTTTCCTGTGTCTGTTTGCCTCACGTGATATATGCGCTGCCAACATTATGGCTAGAGGAATAATTGTTGGACAGAGAGCCTTGAATGGAATCTATTATCCATCTGAACCTGTTACCCTTAGGTGGGACTTTAGACTTTTGTAGCATGGGAGAGAAAGAAATTGAATTCATAGGAACTTGGGGTCTAGGTTGGGCTATTTGGGATTGAGGTCAGAGGTGGAGTATTGCTAGATGAGAGAAACCAATCTCCCCAGAATACTCAGAATCTTGCACTGTTCTGGCTTTTAGGGAATTAGCAGTACTTTGATTGTTTCAAGCATCATTATTTAAAGTGGTGCTATCAGCCTGGTATAGGGAGGCTCCTTCAGGCAGCCTCCCTTGACCTTCACAGTTTCAGATGAAATAATAGAGGAAGAACTGAAACCCAGCAATGACTGTGGCTGACAAAGAGGTTCATATTGGGGCTTCTGGGAATATGGAAAAAGCTACCTCGAAATTTCTTCTACCTGATGGATTTAATTGGCACTGAAGAGAAGCTGATGGAACTTCTGTAATAGGGCTTTTAAATCCAATATTGTGAACTTAATTTTTAATAATAAATTGTATTTTTGAGGGTGTGTTTTGAGTATATTAATATAATTAATTTTGGAAGAGCACTTTAGACTGAAATAAAGAACTTTAGACTAAGGTTGCAAAATTAGTAGCCCAATCATGTTTTGAAAACAAGATTTTGCAGCAAAGCACTTGAAGCCAAACATGTGGTTTCCCAGATCACATTACTTATGTGTTTGACCTTATTTTTAACAGATCTTTCAAATGATAACAAATCTGTAATGAAGTTAGCTACCTGAAATAATAATGTGCCATGCTTAACTACGTTGACTATATAAGAAGGTGTCCAATTTAAAGAACTTTTCTGATCTGTTTTCAGTTTTCATAATGTATCATTATTGTGAGGATGAAATGAGAGATTGCATGTAAAATGTCTAGCACAGTAGGTCCTGAGTAGCCAGAGGCCACTATTTTTAAAAAATTATACAAGGTTTTGCTTCACACATTCTGTAGAGGCAGGGTTTCAGTCTTGGCTATCTTCTTTTAGCTTAGAGACCTGCTTTAGTGAGATGTGGACAGCGATGCCTGGGTATACACACAGGAACTCTGAATGCCTACTAGAGTTGCACCATGGTGAATGTTTCAGAGTGCCTTCCTGCACATAGATCTGTTCTCTGGGGCCTGCTCCCACTGATAATGCCTGATGACTGGGAGTCAAGGAAGTGATGCTCACAATTCATTCCCCTAGTTACAGAAGGCTGGGGGAGGAACAGTCATATCTCCCAAGTTGGGTCATTCTAGGGGGTTTAATTTTGAATCTGTGACAGAGACTGAATGTCTGGTTTGTTTCAAAACTGCAAGGCAAGGATATGAGTATAGAAGTTGGTTTGATAACAGATCTTAGGAAACACCTCTAGGAGAGGGAGAAAGTGAGATGAAGAAGGAAAATACTACGCTGAGCTGATCAGAGGTAATTCAGTGAGCAAGTGACCACTTGGGACATGGGGCTTAATCCAGTTAGAGGCCTCTGGCAGCCAGTGTCGTACAGATGATGAATGTTTGCAAAATATGATGAATGTTTAAAATTTAAAAAATTTTTGTTACAGTAAAAGACAAATTGCCATTAATCCACCTCAAAATATTCCCCTTTGTTTCAAACACACTTATCCCATCATTCTTGCTTCTTTCTGGAAGTTGTCTTTCATTTGCACTGTTGTGGCTGCCTCAGTGTCCTGAATGAATTCAAAACATTTACCTTTCATGGTCATTTTGACTTTGGAGAAGAGCCAGAAGTTGCACAGTCCCAGATCCTATGAATAAGGTTGATAAGGACACACCCTAATGTTTTCGTGTTTGCCTTTGCATTGCATGACACTTAGAAACAGCATTCACTCTATTTTTGGCCACACTTGATAAATACATGAAAGAGGACTTCCAGAACTGTTTCAAGAGGTGGCAAGAATGAAGGGCTAGCTGGGTGTGGTGGTGCATGCCTGTCATCCCAGCACTGGAAGGGCTGAGGCAGGAGAACTGCCATGAGTTTGGGACCAACCTAGGCTACATAGCGAGTTCAAGGCCAGCCTGAACTGCATAGCGAGGCCCTGTGTCAAAAAAAGAATGATGGGATAAGTATGTTCAAAGTGTGTATGGAGGATGGGGTGGGCATATTTTGAGGGAGGTTAATGGTAATGTGTATTTTACTGTAAGAAAAATTTTCTAATTTAAACATTCTCCATTTATTTTGATCACCTCTTATATGTCTGAGTTACTTCGTGCTAGAGGCAAGGGAGCTAAAGTTTTTAACCAGTCAGTTGGCATTGGTTATTGTTTAGGAGCTGCTCCCAGGAGCTGTTAATTTGCATTCACTTCCTGAGGGCAGAGCTGACACTGGGTAAATTGCTGCAGATGGAGGCAGGGCGCATGCGGCCAACAGCGTGGACGTCCTCAGGGCTGAGGATGTGAGCAGGATACTGACATGACAGCCTGACAGCCATCAGTTTGCTGTCAGTTAAGAGCCAGTTAAACAGAGGGGCCGAGGGCAAGGTTCCAAGCTGTGTGTAAGCTAATGAGAGAAAGCTGGTCTTCAGACAGGCTGAAGGATGTAGTAAGAGGACAGAGACAGAGAAGAGAAGTCTGTGGCCTCTGGAACAAGGTGGAGGTGAAGACTGCCAGGAAAGACACTGCATTCCACCTTAAGATTTGGCCATCTTGGCTACTTTTAAATCATAGGAAAATACCTGTCTCTTGCTTTTCTCCATTTTGCTAACCTTAGTGTCAGTCATTTCTAAGCCAGTCAGACAGTTTCTCCGGTAGTGGTCCCAGCAGTATTTTCAGTCTCATATGCTCTTTCAGAACCTTAACACTCCCCAGTCAGGAGGTGGAGCCTATTTGCCTTGTCTTCAGGGATATTGGCCTTAGTGACTGCCTTACTGGATAGAAAATGGTAAAAGACCTGCTGTATGCCAGTTTATTTATCTATTATTATTATTATAATTCTGGTGTGTGTTTGCATTACTACCAGTGGGACCCAAGGCCTCACAAATGCATGCAAGGCAATTGCCCCACCACTGGGCTACACCCCCAGTCCATGATACATGACTTCTGATGCTAGGCCATACAAGGTACACATTCCATCCAGTTCTCTTTTTTGCCCTTAGGATCCAGTCACGGTGTTGTAAGGAAATCCTGGACATATGGGGAGGCCACTCATGAGCATTTCAGCTGGGAATCCAACTGAGACCTTAGCAACCCAGGTATGTGAACAACTGAGACTAGAGACAGTTCCAACCCTTACAGTATGCTCTGCCTCTTTTGACACTGTGGGAAGCAGAGATGAACCATTGTAATTGAGCCCTACCCAACTCACAGCACTAGCTGGACTTGCCATTGTGATTCTTCACAGAAGGGACAACACATATTCATGTTTTGTTCCTGAATCTATGAAGAAAACCTTCAGCTTTTCCACTGTTGTACATCATATTGCCTGTGAGTTTCTCATAGATAGGCTTTATCAGGTGATAAAGACTCCTTTATAATCCTAATTCACTGAGTATTTTTGTCTTGAAATGATGTTAGATTTTGTCAAATGTTTTTTCTGTGTCTGAGATGAATGTGTAGTTTTTGACTTTTATTCTGCTGATAATGAGGTATTCCATTAATAGATTTTCAAATGTTCAGCCAACTTTACATTTCTGAATTAAATCTCACTTGATCATGGTATAAATTCTTTTTTAATGTTGAAAAAAAATGAAAGCAAAGTAAATCTTTTTTCCCCCCTATTCATTAATTTTGAGGGTGCCTTGTCACATAGGCTTGGACAACTGAGTAACTGGAACATAAAATGAGGTAACAAATGTGACTTTAAGTGAGGTCTTTCAAATCATTCAGGTTGGTGTAAATATATACTTGACAGCCCTCAGTTATTAGCAGTTAAATCTCCCTTTTCTCTTTACATCCCATTGACATTATTATGCTCCTTCATAGGGGATTTTCTACCCCTCTCACTGGTTGATAGTATCAAATCCAGGTCAGCAAACTCATTGTTCCATTACCATCATACTCTAGACCCTCATGACTCAGAAAGTCTGCCATTACTGTGTCTCAGTTTTATCAAAATGTGTGCTTTCTATGCGTTCTTGATTAATCTTTACCAAAACTGTGGGATGTAGGTTATCAACAGTCATGTATAGATGAGGAATTAGAGATTTGGAAAGATTAAATGGGTTGCTGAAGACTGCACAATCACTGGCAGAACTGGGATTTAAATGCAGTTCTCTCTGGTTGCATAGTCTGTGTTCTTCTCAATGTGCTGCTCCGCCTTTGCCACTGGGCTTTAACAGAATTGAGATTTGAGTCTTTGTCCCATTTTAGCCATGTATAGCACTACACAGACTTTGTGAGTTGGTGCAGTAACATAATCAGCAGTTTAGAGTTGTCACATCATAAATTCAGGAGCCCTGCTGTTGTGTATGTGTGTGTGTGTGTGTGTGTGTATATATATATATATATACACATAGTTAACAATATGTATAATAATATAAAGATATATATAATTCTAATTATTATATAATTATATAGACAATTATATAACCCATAAAATATTTATATATGCACATAATAATTTTACTTATGACTATATATATATATATACATACACAATACTTACATATTATATACATAGAAAAATTAATATTTTGGTAAAAATTAATTCATCTGTGATAGTTTATAGAATACTAGCTAGTGCTTTATTTGTGCTTTAAAATTGTCATTCATCTAATATAGTCAATATTTTTTGATAGTTTTATTTTTAATCTTTTTATTTTAAAATAATAATTGGATTAATAGAAGAGTTAGTTATGCCAATATTAGAGTTCAATATCCTTACTCTGCTTTGGATCAAGTTAACATATTACCCATGAGGTTGACATTAGTACATTACCATTCTCCATACTACATACCATGTTCAACTTGCATCAGTTTTTCTACTTACATCCTTTGCCCTAAGTTGTACCATATTTCATTTAGTCTTCATTCCTTCTTAGTCTCTGGTTGTGACCCTTTCTCAGTCTTCCCTTGTTTTTCATGGCCTTGACCCTTTAGAAGAATGGAAAAGTACTTGCCTGGTGCTTTATAGAATGTATTTCAGTTGAATTTGCTGGTTGTTTTTTGCATGAATAGCCTGAAGTATTGGGTATTCTGGAAGATGACTGTAGAAGTGTTGCTTTACTGTCATTTGGACTGCATCACAGACTGAACCTCAGAGGTGGTGTCAACCAGGTATCTCCCATCTCTGGTTGGTGTCTTTCTCTTTTCAAATTTAGTTGTTGAGAGAGTCAGTAAGTCCAACACATACTCAAGGAAAAGAAAATTAATCTTTACCTCCTGGAGGAAGGTGTATGATTGATAGACTGTTTCTGAGGCAGTGAGAAAGAGTCCTGGATCAGCCTGTTGATCCCCAATGCTGGTCTCTGAGTTACAGAAACCCTCTGGGTACTCACACCCCGAGGTGTCCACACCTTGATTTCTTCATCATGGGAAATACGCCTGATGGAGCAATGTCGGCTTTTTGTATTACATGATTGATAGCCAAATTAAAAGTATTCTAAACCTTCCTTTGTTATCTCCATAAAAAGGGGTTCAGGCTCACTTTTATGTGTAAAATCCTAAAATCTGTAATGTTTGATACAAAGCATATAAGCATTATTTTTTCATGTATCTAGGACTTCTTTCCTTTGACAAGAAGGGAAATTTTTTATTTATTAATTTGTTCTAGAACTTAGAAAATAAGTTATTGTAAACAATTTAAATCATAACACATATAAATATATAAAATAATATATTTATGTATACTTATACGTATATACTATGTAATATATTGTATTTACACAAATATATCAAGTTAGATAAATAATAAATGGTATAAAATAACAATTCCCATCAGTTAAGTACCTCCTATATGTACAGCATTATAGTTGGTAACACACAATCTATTTTAATACTTACTAAAATATTTAGAGGTAAGCATTATAATTTTAATTTTACAATTAGAAAAAGAAAGCTGATTTGGAGGAAAAATTGTCCTAAAATGTCATAGTGCACTGCAGGGTTGGGATTTGAATTTAGGACTCTTGGGTTATAGACTGTAAACCTGTTAAAATCTTTTCAAGTTGGGTAATTGAAACTGGGTAGGAGGAAAATAGTATCTGAAAATTGGGCTAGCCATGAGTATTTTTAAAAATTACACACAATCACACATGATTGAAGAAGATGGATATTAGACTGTATTTGCATAAAGTAGAACTATTTTTCAATCAATCAAAAAAATCCCTGTGACATTCAGGTTGATGTGCAAAAGCAGTAGCTGCATCCTGAATTCTGTGAGGCCAGAATCCCAGCTTGTACTTATTTCTGCAATTATGAATGTGTCATGTTATTTAATCTATCCCTATTATGTGTCCCATATAAAGTGATTCTTCCATCTCATGGGGGAATAGAAGATAAATCAGACTTCCCCATAATGTCTACAGAGATCATTAAATGTAAAAAGTAAAAATTCACTGTAGGATTGAAGCTCTCATGTAATATCTAAAGATAGTACTAGAGATGAGATATACAGGCAATGAGTAGGAACCAGTGTATTGGCAGAGAGTGGGGTGGGGTGAATGGAGAAAATATAATAAAGTGTGAATAATCTATCAGTCCACAAATTCTGAAAACTTCAGTGCAAGCAATGCTGCCATCTCTGTATTTTCCAGAATTCAGTTTAATTTTCATTTTGTGCTCCCATTTACTTCATATTATGGGATACACCAATGTGCTTATTATTTGGAGTTTTGCAAGCACTGAACATGTCGAGAGGCCTAGGAATTTTGATGCTGATCTCTCTATTCAAGTCTCCATAGAAAAACCCAATGTACAGCCACAGTGTCCCTGTGGGTTAGGATGTATCTGTTGCTTCTGTAACCTGTGCAGGATAAAGGTATGAACTCAGACTTAATTATTATCTACTCAAATCTCCATCTGATCATAAAGGCTAGAAAACTTTGACAATTTTATCTGACAGAAATGGAAATGTTGCCTCTCTGATGAGTGGGTGGACATGTGAAGCTAAAAAACTCATGTTTTTAATAATTTGTTGGATAATGTTTCATGTCTATATTTTTATCTTAAATAATTTCTGGGAATACAGTAATATAGAAGGTACAAAAAAACCCCTCATGTTTTGACTTGTTACCAGTTGTAATCTCAGTGGGACAAATGTTTTAGGTATAGAAGATGCATGCCTAACACATGTATGTCCCACTAAAGACATAGGAGTTGCCATTCTGAAGCAGAATTCAAGATTTCTGGTGTTTCTTCCCCCTTTTTCCTTCATGGTAGGCTGATTTCATATTTCAATTGCCATTCCCTGAGTGGTATCAGAAATACCCTGCTGTTCTAGTCTGGCTAGGTCTGCCCTGACAGTCCCTCAATCTGTTGCTAGCAAAACAGAATGGATCACATATGCTGTCAGCTACCTATCAGAGCAGGGTTGGGCCTCATGGTCCCTGAGTTGTTGATGTTCCATGCAGACCGGTTGCTGCCAGTCTGTCTGGAGAACACAGGCCTTTTAGTTTAGCCATGGTGAGGTCTGTGTAACTGAGACCAGAGGACAAACACACGGTACCCTGTGTGTCTGCTGCTTCTTAGACGTCAGCCACTTTCCTCCTTTCCTGTCTTCATTTTGTAGTTTGAAAGTGAAAACTGAACCTCTACTCTGTTTTCTTTCTCCTGATAATCCTTGGTGAGGAATTACTCTCTGCCACCGTTTCTTCCCCAGTGTAAATAGCATTGGCCTTTTCATTGCTAAGTGTTGACTTGGGAGACAAACCAGTTCTCATTTGTGTGTTCAGGCTGGGGTAGAAAGTGATATAAGACTTCAGGTTACGCTCAGCACGCCTATGCCCAGTGGGTTGAAAAGATAGAAAGGGTACATAGGTCTGGCCCTTATTTCTCAGCTCTGAGTTCATTGATTTGATACAGCTTCTTTTGTTACTGCTGAAATGGGGTCAGGGAAGATTTGGATTAATAAAGGCATGAAATAAAATACATGTGTAAAATTTGGTAAATAACAAGGAAGGAGGGGTGAGGAATGGAGACTGAAGAAGTCTGTTGTGTTGAAGTTTCTAGGGTCCATAGTGTGGTTTACTTGGGAAATCAAGGCATACACACTTAAAGAAATTCACTGAGGACACTTGGCTTGTGGCATTCCTTATGAAAAGTCATGCATGAGAAATTAATTTCCAGGTGTGCATGGCCATGTAGTTTAAAGTTTTTTTTTTCCTCTGACCAATGTCACCCCAGGCACAATTTTTATAATGTAATGAATGTGTCACTTGTGTCACTCATGTGACACAGGCTGGATTCTGTGTGTTGTGGCATGTAACACATGCCAGAGGCCCTCTTCAAGGATTTTGTGTTTATTACAAGAGACATCTAAGTTTCTTGGAGCATACCAAATAACTTGTAATATTCTAGGAATTTAATATATCACGTAAAAATAATGATTAACCAAAAAATGTAAATGTTGTTAGTATTTTATCTAAAGTTTATGAGGAAACAAAATAAATTAGCTGCATTTTTATGAAAATAGAAGCTGTAGTCTAGTTGCTGTGGTCTTTGAGTATTACTCTCATTATAAATCAGTGATCACACTATCTGATTTTTATTAGGAAAATGAATAAAGAGACACAGGGCCAAATTTCTGACTTTGGTGCTAAGCAGATGCATGACCTTTTACAAATCAATCAGTCAAGGCCTCCTATCTTATCTGTTAACCCAGGAAGCTGATGTAGAGTTTTATTTTCATTTGTAAAAATTATGTGACTCCATGTCACAGAGATTTAATGAGCACTGATCCAAAGCAAAATGTGTAAGATAAATTATATATATGTTGTATTTGACTGGGCCCTCTATGCATTTATGCGTGATGAGAGGGTAACTTTATGACCTGAGCCATGACCAGGTTGTACGAAATTCCATCATTACTTCTTTCTCTTTTTCTCACTCATTGAAAGATCAGGGTTTTATAGTCCTATAAAAGTCACCTGGAGAATGCTCACTTCAATCACATTCTATTTAGTTATCTTCAGTGGCATCCTTAGACAAGGAAAAGGTGGACTAAAATTTTTCCAGTATATGCTAAGGTACAAAATCTTGCCAAATTGTGTGACAGGCCTCACCCAAAGCCTCCTTCTCGGATATTCTCAGTGGCTGCAGCAGTTGTCTCCACTGCCTTCCTATTTTCTGACTGTCAAAAAGGAAAAAAAAACATGCAGTTTTCCTTTTAAAAATGATCATCACAGATATTCAAGATTTATCTCTATTAGGTTCCTCATGACTTGGTTACAAATTATTTTTCCTTATGTATTTTATGCCATTTTATACTCTTATTTACTTATTATAATGAAATTAATATAATAGTATAGTAAGTTTAAAAGCAACATCAAACTCTGTTAAGGTTTTAGTAACCAACAGCTTTCATTTTTATGTTTCTATCTAGTCATTGTCCCGGTGAAAACCATGAGCTACACAGTTGCACTGATTCTGTTTTGGGTTCTGTAAAGCCTTACGGTCAGCATCAGCATCTTCATTTTCACTTCCTAGTATATTCTTTTAGCTGAAGAGTGTTTGCGTAGGCTTATGTGTGTGGCTGAAATTTCCCTTTCCTCTTCATTGTTTTTTAACTGTCTCATTTAAGAGGGATTGAGACAAAATAAGAAGAAAGGCTAAATGGTGAAACTGAGTCATGCTGTAGGAGTGAATCACATGCAAACTATCTTTAGAGGTTGGAAGTCAAATGGGAAAGGGAAGATACAGTACTTAATTACTGAATAATTCTCTGGAGAGGAAGAGACAAGGGCTTGCCTGTGAAAACCAGGAATTTTCTCCAATTGCCCTGTACCCTTCAACTGTCTTGTACCTAAATTGTTAGTTTTGGCTTTCTTCCTCTTTTAAGTAGATTATCCAAATATCTTTGAGTTTGAGCTCTACTCGTGAATCTAGTCTTTCTACTATATGTGCTGTCGAAGTGAGCATGAATCTAGTCTTTTGTACACACTAATGATGTGGATGTTCCCCTAATGCACCAATCAATTATCTGGTCAAATGCTGAGAATGACCTGCCCTGGGTGGAATCCAAAGATTTTGAAGTGTCTAGAACCACAGGCACTGGAGATGATTGAACAACTCTAGGTTGAAGTAGGATCTATAACACAAATGTTTCCATTTGATTCCTTCAACTTTCAGTCTTTCTGGGGTAGGGAGCTCACTTCCTATATATTGGTCTTCTCTAGGGGTACAAGCACAAATACTTATGGGAGTTGACCAGGTAACACAGAGGCACAAAACAAGCCTGAAATAAGAGAATCAAATGCAGAAGTCTGTTCAACAATTTTTATTACTAGTGAACTATGGCATAAGGATGTAACATGATATAAATATGTAAATATTTTAAATGAAAAGTAGAAAAAATACAACTTGAGAAAGAGAAACATTTGTTCTTTCAACACAGCATCCTTTGTATGCATATTAAACCCATATGCCGCCTCTCAATTTTCTTGAAATGTGGCTTTTTAAATCTGTCCTTTATTTTTCTACATTTGGTATAGATATAGGTTTAAAGAAAGAAGTCTATAAGGGGAACAGCATTAGCACGAAACTAAGTGGCAACTAATATTAAATGGCAAGCCAGGCAGGCAGCGGGTATGCAGTGGGGTCTGTGGTGACCTGCGGAGCTCATGTTCCCTTCACATCAGCCAGTACTCAATTCTGGACAGTCATGACACTTGTTGACACATAGGAATTTGGGCCTTGGATTACTAATCATCTCCTTTATCCAGAAAGGCTATAAATCTATATTTTTAGTCAAATCCTTTTTGACTTTTTTTTAAATTTTGAAACACATTTTGGGCTCAGTAAGGTATGTCTGTGCTAGATGACATTTGTAAGCTGACATTTTGCCCTCTCAGCCTTAAACCAGGAATGGGAAAACTATGGATTATAAGCTGAAACTATTGTTCTGGGTGCCTATTTTTATGAACAAAGTGTTATTGGAAGTCAGCCATGCTCATTTATGTATTGTCTCTGGCTGTTTCTACACTATAGTGACAGAGTTCAGTAGTTACCATAGAGATCACATGGCCTGCAAACACTGCAATATGTACTATCTGTGCCTGTCAGGAAAAGTCTGTTGATTCTTATTCTATTTGGATCTGGTTAAACTCCTGAAAGTTAGAAAGCTCTTCCCTATTTTGAATTGAAATCTGTGTTTCTATGCCTTTCATTCATTGGCTTTGTATCTGTTCATGATCACATTTGGGCATTCACAGAATGCAGTTAAATTTTCATAAGACCATCCAAGATGGGTACAGTATCTTTTTAGTCCAAAGGTGTTGCATAAATTAGACTTGACATTTTGGATAAGTAGAATGTTTTAGAATAATCCAAGACACTACAAATTCATCCAGAAAGTGAGCAGATCTTGTTACTAAATTGCAGGTCCCAGAAGAGCCCCACAGGTGGTTAATAGGAACCTTGACTAAATCATCACAGACTATGTGAATTCAGCCTATGCAAGGTTGACTGATGACATGTTTCCTCTGTAATCTAAATTCTTCACTGGTCATAGAATAGTGTCTTCACTGTATTCCATGGCCCGCAGTTCTGCTCTATCCAGTCTAACACGTCTGTTTCAACTCCTACTTCTCCCCCTCATCACCACAGTCTTTGGTCACATGGATCTAATTTTAATTGCTCAGACATTCCGTGCTCTTTCCTATCTCAGACTTTTGATACTTAACTATTTTCCTTGTCTAATACACTTGTTCCCATGCTTCACATGGTGGAAATTCTTTTGTTTTTGGATCTTAGTTCACTATTAACCCCTGTTATAGTCACTTTCTCATCATCGAGGCACAGTACCCAACGCTCAGAACTTAAAAACATAGAGGTTTATTTTGGTTCACAGTTTGTAGAGGTTTCAGTCCATAGTCAGCCAACTCTAAGCCAGAAAACTCATGGGGAAAAGCCTGCAGAGGAAGAGCTTCTGCTCACATCATGGTAACCAGGAAGCAGAAACAGAAGAGAGAAGCCGGTGAAGAAGACATACCCTTATTGGTTACACCTTTGGTTACCTGCCTCTTTCAATCAGAACCCACTTCCTAACAGCGAGTCAACTATATTACTCCCATCATTCAATTAGCTTCCAAAAACCCGACCTTGTAGGGCAAGAGGGTCTCAGAGGATATCTAGATATAAACCACAACAATATCCTTAGAAATACCTTCCTTGACCACCCCTTTCCAAAATAGCATGTCTGCTTTGAAATTTTGTACCTTTTAGCACACTTGTTCATTTATCAAATTCCTAGCATATTTTGTAATAATTTTTCATATTTATCTGTTCTATTATATTGACAGTCTCCTCTGTTAAAATGTGTGAAGTATTATTTATTTGTTTTTCTGTAGGAATTAGTAAATTGTAGGCATTTGAAAATATTTGGGGAATGAATGAATTGAATGTCGACTGTAGTTTGGCATGATATTAATTATATTCCTGTTTATTACCTTTGTCAAATGAACTTGCAAAACTTATCTATAGTGTCTTAAAAAGAATAATGTCCTTACTTTCAGATAATGCTTTGAGTTAAATTATCCCTGCTTAGAAATAACTCAATATTTCCATGTCAGGGAAGGCAATTTTTAGGTGTATCCATTGCTGTAAATAAGTAATCATACACTAACTCATTGGTTATTAACTAAATAGAGTAAGGAGAATATTTTGTGTATAATGCTTTGTCATACATAAAACTTACATTCCAGAAGCTCTGGATTTGTGATTCTTTCCCATAAGGTGAAAATCAGGAGAGACACAAGAGATTTCCCACTCATTTCACACATGAGGAAATGGAAGCCCAAAGAAATGTTACCAGGTGACCCATTTGGTCAGCTGTAGAGCCAAGAGGACAAATGAAGTTGCATTTTTATTTCTATGCCTTTAATATATTGCATTTCTTCCTTCTTCTCTGGTGATTGGTTTATTTTATAAATGGTGGTGTCATCTCCTGTCTTATTAATAGTACTTTTTCTCTTTATAAAGTACCTATGACATGCATGTTTTAATAGATACACTATAATTCCCTGAGAAAATTCAAATAATTATTAATACTCTTTTTAAAGTTTAAGAAATGAATACATGTAATTTGGGTTAGTTCAAATGACATGGCCAAGTTTCACAGGTTGAACATAGCAAAAGTGGAATTTGAATCTAGATTGTTCACTAGTCTTTTTTCTTGCCTTTGATGTGGTTCCTATCTATGCTGTTCATCCATTAATCTAGGGTCTGAAATTCAATACTAAGCTCAGTGATTAATAAAAGTGCAGGTGCTGGATATATGCTAAAAACCCTTATGATGATTTATTCAACTATTTGGTGCTAATAGCAATTGTGTTTAATATGCCTATTCATGATTCTAAGCTACTAATGTTTATTAGTTGATGTAACCTTTACTGAAACCCTATGAGGCAGATATGTGTTTTGCATTTATGGATTTTCAAGCTGGAGAAACTGAGACACAGCCAGATTAAATGACCTGACCACAGATAGTGAACAGAAAAGCTGTAATTGAAGCCAAGTTGCCTAGCTCCAGAATCCATTCTCCTAGCAACCAGGCCAGGTTGTTTCCCTTCTGGTCTGAAGAACTATAAAACCAGTGTAGTGGGCAAACTGTAGGTTGAGCTCCATCCTTGGAAAGCTTGAATCAATACATGACAGAATTCTAAACTGATGGGTGTAGCTATATCCCCTTCTGCATAGCTGATTTAGACTCTGGAGAGAGGAAGAAAGGCAACCTGCTAACTGGCTCTTCTCCATGGAGAAGGAAAGACATGTTTAGCTGTGTATATGATAAAAACCTGTCCAATGCTGGACCACACAAATCACACATAACCAACCTGGACCACCAAAGTGATGTGGCTTATACCATGCTTTGAGGCCAGAGGTAAATTCTAAGTATGTCAGATGCTGGTATCTCCACTGCTTTTCTAACTCATGTACAGGTGGCATAATTAGTTGTGGGATAGAATTTAGAGACATGGAAATGTGGGCAGATATCTTTTCTTTGTATCAGGGAGAGGAATGGGGCAGTGAGAAGGGATTCAGCAGAGTGACTGAGAGTAAGGAGGTCAACAATGAAGATTTGGTATTCACAAGTGAGGGAAGAAAGATGGAAATAAGGCAGTTATGAGTGTGTGTGTGTGTGTGTGTGTGTGCATGTGTGTGTGTTACAGAAGGCCTTGTATATGCTAAGTAAGTTCTGTACCATTGAGCTATACCCCAATCCTTTTCATTTTGAGACAAGGTCTTACTAAGTTGCTCACTCGAACTTGTAATGTTCCTGCCTTAGCCTCCCAAGTAGCTGAGATTATAGGTATGCACCACCACATCTGGCTTCTGTTTTGTGGATATTACTGAAACAGAATGAACAGTAGAGCCAGTTTTATTTACCAAGCAGATATTTGTTGAATCCCATGTGCCCAGGCTTTGGTCATTCAGCACTGAAAATGAGACAGTTCCTATGCATATAGGACTTAATGTGTTGTTCTTGTGAAAAGAAACAGACCACAATAAGTAGTTAAATAGGATAATTTCAGAGTGTCTAGTGAGGGGCAGAAGAGGGGTAGCATCAATTTAGATGGTCAGGAGGGCCCTTTCAAAAGAGGTGATCTGAGTGAGGAGCCAGGCTTGGGAGCTTCTCAGGAGGCATGTTCTATGACCCGCCTCTTCCTTGCCCTCCCATCTCAGCCATGTGGTCATTTCCCCAAGTGTCTCTCCCATGCTAGATGCTCTGTCTGCTCTTGTCTCTTCTATTTGGCTTGATTCAGTCATGAAGAAAACTCTACATTTTGCAGATGTCAGTAAAGACTGTCGTACACCTTCCTAAAATAACAGCCCCTCTTTCTTGTAAAATCTCTTAGTTCAATCAAAGAAGAAATGACTTCAGTTTGGTGTGATGTGTTTTTAGTGAGCTCACTATTTCATTTCTAAAGAGGTCAGGACCATCTGTTTAATAGCCTATTCCTCAATTCACAAAGGGGTGATGTCATATATCTCAGGATTCAGGCTTTGACACTCACTATTCCTCCTCTCTTGAAAATATGAACAGCAGTTGTGAAGTTTGCAATCTTCTGAAACCACACCTCGGATCTATGATGCCTCTGCAATTGTCGACACTGGTTCTGTGACCACATCTGTTAGTTCTTTTAATACCCTGGAATTTTGATATTCAGTGCAGGAAACCTCAGATGGTTCATTGCAGCCATTTCCTGTGCCTCCCCTCATCGGTCTTTGCAACCAAGCCTGTCCTAAAATGTATTTTATATGGGATTTTCTGATGAGAAAAGTAATACATGTTGTAGCAAATTGTGAAAGATATCAAAGGAGGAAAATATCACTCATATTCTCAATACCTAACGATGATTACTTATGGTATTTTGAAATACATCGCTCTAGCTTTCATTACACCATTACTCCCTCTACACATATATGTGCACACACACATTTATGTGCATGCACATGCAAATATATACATGTTCATGTATTTTTGTATTCTCAAATTTGAGTGATGCACAATTTGTATTGACATATTATTTCATACTTAAAATATATTTTCAGTATTAATCTTTATGGGGTGCAAATTTGTTTTTATGAAAGTAGTGGTAGAGGGAAACAGTATGAAGAGTTCCTTTTCCTATTGGCCATAAAGCATTATATCCCTTGTCTCAAGTAGAACTGGCTCACCAATTCTGCATGTTATCACTTTCTTTATTGAACATCAGCATTTTTTGGATGGTTTCTCTGTGGGTGATGCCATTTCTGGGGATGAAGTACATCAGGAAGAGCCCATTTTCCTGCCTGCTTGGGACTTTCTAAACTCATGCCACCCTTGCTGCGGGATGGTGACACTGACTTACATCCGGGATTGTAGAGCACTTTAATCAATATGTTTGCTCAAGTAACTTACTCTAGTTTAATGTCAGGTAGCAGAACCTTCTTTTATGGTTTTTTTTTGGTGGGGGGGATGTCTGAGAGAGAAGACTAGCATTTACAGAAATTTGTAGCTAATATATAATTTCAATAGTAAATGAAGGAGTATCTTCTTATGTACTGGAGATTGCTGGGCAGTCTTAGTCTGGAAAACTCATCAACCCATCAGCAACCACTGATTATGTTTCTGACTTGATAAAGGAGATCATGGGTTGTGTTGATTTTGATGTTAAGCCCATCAACTTCTCAGGTCTTCTTGCAAGCTATACCCTGTGAACCCTTCCAGTTCAAAACTACTCGAATTCTCCCTGAGCTCTGCCATGCATTCCTGTCCTGGAGACCTCTCTCTCACAAAATTGGAAACTCTAATAGAAGCCCTTTATTGTTTATCTAAGCTAAATTCTCTTTTTGACAAGAATCTATGGGCTTTTGATTCTGTGCACAAGCTGAACATTGTAAGACCATTTGCTAATATTAAGGGTGAATAGTGCAGAAGATTTAATTCGCTTTTTAAGCGTATTGGGAAGTTGTTTCTGTCTCTTCTGCATCTTTCCAAAGACTTATTTCGGGTCTCCCTTAGCTATGCTGAATGAATCACCCAAGAATCCCTGTAGCATGTCTCTATGTTCCATCTTAATTTGAGTTAGTTATGTACAGTTTCTTCACACACCATGTAGCAATCTGAGTTCTTCAAGAGTGACCCTTTTGAAACTTACAATTTAGCTGGAGATTTAGCACAGTGGCATAAGCACCTGCCTGGCAAGTGTTAGGTCATGAGTTCAATCCCAGGTACAAAAAAAAAAAAAGAAACTTACAATTTAGAGCAGGGACTGTGTCTACTGTACATGGTTTATCCTCTGGGTCCTAGCAGATTGCTAACAAAAAGTAACATCTAGGAAATACATGTGGACTAATTTAATGAATACAACATAATACTCACAATGTGCTAGGAATTATTTTACAAATTTGGGGTATCCTAATCAATTAAAATGATACAGCCCTTATTTTTTTGGTGTTTAAATTTTCTTTGAGGTACACATACAATGAAGCATAATATTAAGTTTCATAGCATGTTAGAACATAGTAAATGCTATTGAAAAAAATTCAAGCAAGATAAACAAATTGAGAGTGCTGGAGTTGTAACTGTAAATAGAGTTGTCATGAAAGATCTTGTTTGAAAACTTGCTTAGTAAAGACTGGAAGGAAGTAAGAGATCAGCTACAAGGTGTCTGGAGGATATCTGTAGGCAGAGAGTAGCTACAGCTATGGTCCTAGGGAAGATAGGAGCAGTTTGGAAAATTCAAGAAACAGCAAGAAGACCAGTGAATACTCATAACTGGGAGGGAAAGTACTAGGAGATGAAATCATAGTTGTAAAAATTGGAAGGATGAAATCACCATCAACTGAGATAGACTACACATGGAATAAATTCACGTGTGCATAGCAGGGTGGAGGGATAGATAATAAATTCATCTGGGGCATGCTAAATTTGAGATGAATATTAGCCATTCAAACAGACAGGCTGAGTAGACAGTTGGATATATACATCTGCAATTTAGAACAATAAGCTGAGCTGAAAATTGGGAGAGTTCAGTAGATAGATATGTTAAAGCCAAAAAAGAGACTTAATTTTAGTGACTGTGTATGTACAGGAAGTGGAGGGACTGAGATGTGTCCTGATTGCCTTCACGGTAGGAAGTCTAGGAGAAGAAAAGACACTATCATGGAGATTGAGAAATGAGCAGGACAGATGGAGGAAAAAACCAAGAGACTGCAGTGAGTGAAAACATTAAACAAATACATTAAATATATTTCTTTTGATAAGTTTTCTAATTTATTTTCTCTTCATCTAGGTTATATATTTTCTCAGTTTAGCTACTGCTTCATAATGATTTTAGCATCCCACTACTTCTGATTTTTTTTTGGCATCCTTTATCTTCATGGGTCATTTACAGCAAAGGTACTGCTGGTTCCAACAGCTGGTTCCCTGAGAGGTAACCCTTGGTCCCTGTTCCATTTGTGCCAGCATCCTCTTATTTATCAGGAAGTGAAACAGTAATTGGAGAATAAAAAGTAGACTGGATGAGTGTATTAGTGTGTTAGTCAATGCTTACTAGAGTTAGATGTAGAAGAGTACAAGACAGCTGTCTGCATGCTGGAGACCTGAAGGATCCAGTTGAGGCCTTGGAGCCTATGGTAATATCCCATGTGAGTCAATCTTCAGGCTGAAGGATCTGAGATGGGAGACTGAAGAATCTGCCTTGGGAAGGCCAAAGGACCAGAGCTGGAAGCTGAGGTGTGCGTGCCAAAAGACGGAAGGATCTGAGCCAGAAAACTGAGGGATCTGCACTGGAAGCCAGGAGACAGTGTCCAAGATGAAGATGAGGATCAAAGCTACCCCAGAAGAAAGAAAGCAGACAAAGATCCTTCAAAGACAAAACACTGAAATTCTCCTGAAGCAAAGCAGCCACAAGGAAGCTTTTTCAAGGAAGATCAGATGACATGCTTCCTGCCTGTTTGCCTTTTATACCATTCAGATAACCATACTGACTCAAATCAGCTGGGCGTTCCCACTCTTCTTGACAATTAGTTGATTAACTACCACACTGAGTCACCTACACAAGATACAGAAATAATTCTGAGCATTAAATAAGATGTAGAAGCATTGTATCTTGTATCATTTTATTCAAGTCTTTTTATGGGGTGTTAATCCTTCACATATCAAATCAATTGCTTATTCTCAGGACCTGAAGAATATACATCAGAACAAACCATGAGTCAATAAATGTAAGATTTTTATATTGATAGATAATATCAGATACATGATAAGAAACAGTATTTAGTATACAATCCTCTATAATTAATGTAGTTAGATAGAAAATTCCAGATAAAAATGTAGCTCAAAATATTCATTCGAGCAACTTCGGTATGTAGGTTATGGTAGATATATGGGTCATTCGCAGATATAGAAGACATAGTGTTCATTTATCATATTGTCATTAGGCCTCAGGGCATAAGGAAGCACCAAATACTGTGACAGAAAAGAAATAGATACATATTTCTGTTTTCAAACAGTTCTCAGGTAAGCAGTTTGAGTTGACAAAGGAAACATGTTCACAAAATCATGCAAGAAATCAGGTTCTTCCTGCCATTGTGTTCTGTCATCATTGAGGATGTTGTCTTCACTATATAATTGAATCTGGGAACCCAGAACATTCGTGATGCATCTCATGGGATGAGGAAATGTGGAGGAACACATTTCCACATTTTAATCTGATTTGGTTGCAGAAGTCACTTTAACCCACTTTCTCTGGGCAAAACCTTAGTTATATAGACTTAGCTGCAAAGAAGACTGGGAAATGTAGCCTCTATATTACCCAACCTCTACTATAGTGGAAGTAAAGACTTGAGTTTGGTGAATAGCTACCCATCTCTACTACTGTCTCTCAAAGTGCTTTCTATGCTATGGAAGAAATAAGATGGTTGCCTTTTATAAGTAACCTTGACATCAGTAGTCTGCACAAGGTACTGGCTGCTGTGAGGTAAGAAGCCTGAAGCATTCCCAGTTTAAGAGATTAGAGATGGGTTAAGGATTCTGGGAGGAGATGGCAGTTCAACTTGGTAGGATGTCTGTAAACAAGAGTATACAGAAGATAAAAAAGAACATTTCTGAGTAAATGTTGGCAGTATGAAGTTAAATATGTTTTGACATTAAGAAATAATCCCTCCAAGTATGATGGTACAAGTCTGTAATCCTAGCATTTGGGAGTCTTAAGCAGGAAGATCACAAGTGCAAGGCCAGGTTGGACTATATAGCAAGTTCAAGATTAGCTTGGCCTGGGCTACATAGTAAAACTCTGTCTCAAAAATGGAAAATAAAGCAAAATTTTAAATTTCCACTGGTTAGAAGGTAAGTGAATTGATAAAGGGAAAGTGACTTGAAACAAAATTTTGGAGACTTTCAGACTATGTTTGAAACTTTGACACAAGCATCAATATGTTGTAGAACTTCTTTGGATGGAAAATGACACAATTCAGCCCAGGGTTCCCACACTGTGTTTGAGGCGTCTGAGGTTTTGAAGATAGTCGTCTGTGGTCAGGAAGGAGAGCAATGGCTCTTGAACTTGCACTCCCACTTTCAGACAGCGGTGGCAGCAGCAGCTGCTCTGTTAGGGATAAATGATAGAGACAAGTTCACTGATATAAAGGTTCTCTTTCCAAATAAGAGGTTTGAAAATTCTTGCTTGAAGATGAATATTAAGAAAAATCACATGAAAGTAAATGTGTATGTGCATGAGTGTGTTTAAGAGAGAGAGGGAGGGAGAGAGAGTGAGAAGGGGGGAGAGAAGGGGGGACATGATATCATGGTTTAAATGCAAAATGATTACCTGAAAGTTTCCAAAATTAAAAGTTTCAAAATATTGTGTAGGTAAATGACACACTCTTAAAGGTTATGGATTTGTATCTTTTGACTAAAAATACGTACACATGGTACTTTTCCCTAGAAACTTCAAAGATTATTAACATCTCATGAGAAATGCCACATTCTCTCAAGTACATGTATGAGCAGGGTACAACAAAGCACCAAGGCAGCCTTCTCTGATCAGCACTGGGAATTTCAAGATTTTTGGATTTCTGAGGAATCATTAAAAATTAACGTATCTAGAATGTTTTGGTTATTATAAAAGAGCAGTGTAAGTGCTGCAGATGTTTTCTCATTTAATCCTTAGAAAGGAGATTAGATACTACTAGTTTCTATTTTACAGACATAAATATATGCCTGGCATATATTCGTATAGTTCATGAGCATGGAATTGGAGTTTGTCCCTAGGCAATCTTCTCTGAGAGCTCTTGATCTTTAGATGCTTTCTTATACTGCCCCCAAAGACTTGAGACTCATGATATCAGTCTGGACACCATTGTTTAACAATTTGTGGGGAACCACTCAGACTGCTTCAAAGCTCAGGGGCATCTAAAGACACCTGAAGATGTCTAACGCAGGCACACGGTGGGATACAGTTGTGTAACCATGACTTAGCACAGGTATACATGCGTGCTCTGGTTCCAGTACTATGTAAGAATGTAAACATGAGATAACAACCAGTATAAGAATTATACAATAAAGACGCAGGCAGCTCTCTTGTGCTCTAGCTCTGGCTCTCTGCTCTGCTCCATGTTGCCTGCTATTGTTGCTGATGTCTTGACACCTGTGTTCTTTAACCTTGGGACCTCACCCATGGAAATCTCCCTTCGGCCCCCCTAGTGGGCTTGTTAGTAGCATTTTGAAATCTACTTATTTGAAATTTACAATTACTCAGTGAGATACAGATGAGCGTCTTATAAATAAGAAAATGGATCAAAAGAAACCAAGTGATCCATCAATTTTGCATAACTTGTTAATAGTGGCTATGAGGATCAGAACTCGCCTCCAGATATAGCTTTTAATTTTTCCCAAATAAACTATGTCAACTCAGTTAGATACTTGTTAAACATATAGTAAAAGAATTAAGTAGGAAAAATTCTAACCAGACCAAGTTGCCTTTTCCAGTTGAAGAGTCATGGGATTCAGCTCCATGCACTCATTCCAGTTGATATTACAATATCATGGTCTGCAGTAGAAACTTTTTTCAGGAATTGGGGTATACATTTTGTAGTTAAACTCTTTGATAAACATGGGCAAGTGCCTTGTATTAGTCACTTTTCTGTTACTAGGACAAAATGACTGACAATTTAAAGGGGAAGAATTTATTTTGATTCACAGTTTGTAGAGGTTTCAGTCCACAGGGCTCCAAGGCAGGGTGGCATGGCAGAGGAAAATGAGCTCATGGCATGGCTGGTGGTGGGAAGCAGAAAGAAAGAGATCTAGGGAAGAGGAAAGGAGCTAGGCCCTTCCAGGCCATGCTCCCAGTGACCCACCTTCTCCAACTAAATCACATTTACTTTAAGCTCATCAGTGGACTAATCCACTGATAAGTATCATGCTCCCATGGTCTAATTGCTTCCCAAAAGTTCCATCCATGAGTGCATGAGGCTTTAAGAGGATATTTATATATAAACAATAACAGAGAAAGAACAAGGAGAGCCAGAGGAAAGATACACCCTTAAAAAACATGTCCCTAGTGACCTACTTCCTCCAAGCAGGCCCCACCTCCTAACAGTTATGAATTAATCAATCAGTTAATCCACTGATTAGTTAGCCACTGTGATCCAATCACCTTCCAAAAGCCCCTTCTCTGAACACATAAGCCTTTTGGAGAACATTTTTTATCCAAACAGTAACATGCTTCAACTCTCAGATGATTATTGCTGTTAGTTTAAAATAAAAATGTATTGTATTTACTCAAGACAAGTTACCACAACCACGCTTTAAGTGGCTTATGCCAGAGACACATTTATGACCACTTGGGGGCTGAGTCATATGGATAAATTACTCTGTATTTCAGCAAATGGTACTGTTCTGTTTCACTGAGGTGATGTGTCGCAAATTGGGCTAGAATTTAAATTTTGGGCAGAATTTATTTGTGAGACCTCACACAACTCATACATTCTATCTCCAGAGAGGCAGAAGAATGCCACTCAGAAAGCCGACTGGGCCTAATGGGTTTTCTATAATTGAATTTAGTGGATCCAACACATATAGTATAATCAGTGATCTCTTCCTTGAAACCATACAGGGCTTTTCTTGGGTGTTGGGGCTAAGGAGAAAGAAAGAGAGACATATATAAAATATGCATGCATAGGAGAAGGAATGAAAAAGAAAGAAAGGAGGGAAGAGGGAAAGAAAGATAGAAAAAATAAGTTCTGCATACTTTAATATGCAGATTTAGAGTGAAAAAAATCATCTATGACATCCTGCTATTTCTAGAGAAAATGCCTACGTTGACACAATTCTTTGCAATGTTTTGCAGTTTAACCATTGCCCCAACAGAGTAATTGTGGTACATAGTTTGTGTAAATAATTTGGGAAATACCTTTGGTGGTACTGTGCATTGTGACACAATTATACACCTGCTGGGGAGGCGAGGTGCATGAGTGTTCTCAAGCTATAATTGGAAGTCAGACTAATATGGTATAGGCATGTGGCAAGCATTTCATAGGCTCCTAACAAAGGAGGTAGGGGGCGGAGAGAAAAAGAAATCAAATTTCATGATGGGGCTCGATTGCTGGAAAAATCCTATTAACATGTGTGAAGCATTTATTGAATTCAAACAAACAATTATCCGAGCTTATACAAGTATTGTGAAGCGCATTGAAGAAACAAGCTGAGACTGTGGATAATGGGAGGGAGAATGCATTCAGTCCCAGACATCACCTATAAATCTCTTTCTTGAGTGCCTGCATGGGAAAGAGCAAACCTGTGGGAGGTGGGAGGCCTGAAATCAGCAGGACAATGCGAGAAAGGTACACAATGTATTTGTTGGTGATTTTCTGCACAAGAATCCACTCCAAAGAGCATAAAATATATTAGCCCAATTTCTCCCATCCTGGCCTTTCAGAACTGTAAACAACACAAGCTTAAAAACTACACCAGGAGCCAGAAAACATAACATCTGGTGTTACTCTTGACTCCTAACAGATTTAAAGATCTGTTTAATGAACTAAGTGTAATTTTTTCCCTTCCCTTGGGCCACTAGGATGCTGGCATGTACTTTTTATACAGAATGCCCATTCTCCATTAACAGATATTCCTGGAAAAGAGGCTAGTTGGCGATAAGTGGACAATTTTAAAGGTAATTATTTGTGGGTTATTTAAACCTTTATTTCAAACACGTTGCAATAGAGGCAATGTCCCTCCCCTCCCCCTGCCAAGAGCATGGAAACCTTAATCTTCAACACTGAGAGGTGGGGACTTTTACAAGGTTGGAAAGCCCCAAGGTTGGGTTAATGATGTTGAGGCAGCAGTGGGCTCATGATTGTGAGAATGGGTTTATTTTAAAACTGAATTTGGCCTTTCTTTGCCATGTGACACTCTTGCTTTCTCTTGCCCTCTGCTTTCTATCATGGATATTGTGGTCCAAAGGTCCTGACAGATGCTGATGCCATGCATTTAGACTTCCCAGCCTCCAGGATATGAGAAAGGAATCTTTTCTCTAAATTATACACTGTGATATTCTATATGATCACACTAGATGGACTAGGTCACCTGTACTTAGAAGGGAAACCAGGCACAGTTCTGTGGGAGAGTGTGAATTAGAGCCTGACTGCTTGTAGTGGCATCCAGTGGTTTCCCAAGAGTACAGAGCTCTTCAGCTCCAAGAAACCTCCACACCACTCTCAGTCCAATAGAAGCTCTGCAGCAAAGAGCCTGAACTCCTCACATAGTGGTAATAGTGACCATTCATGGTCATCCTGCTGTATCCCTTGAAGAGTCTTATTCTCCTTATTCCATACATAAGGTTATGAAAGGCTCTAACAACATACAATACTTTTCTTGAGAGGTGCTCTGATAAACCTAAATTAACCAGTGATGGTTTAGTTAGTGGCCCTTAATGTAATAGGCAGCTTCCCAGTTGATCTTTGTAAAAGAGTTTTACCTATGGGTTCTTTTATATGTATATTTAAAAATTGCAGTTTTAAAATTCATTTTGCACTTTTATATTTGCTCCACAAACATTTAGGGTTTGCCACTAGCTTACATATGCAGAGAATATTACTCCGAGGGGTTGTAAGAAAAGGAATAGGAAACAAAAACAATGCTAAAGAAAAGGAATAGGAACCCTGCTTCCAGCTCCTTCACCACTAGGCAGTCATCTTGTTCATCTGGTAAAATGCTTTGTTCAATCTGCAAACACTAAAGATATGTTCAGAAACCAGTACAAATCGACTAATGAGGCTTGAGGGCAGAAAGGGGTGAGATGTGGAGGTCATCTGTGGAATCCTTGGGTGCTATAAGAACGCAAGCAAGCAAACATGCAAAAATAAACAAAAACAAAACACCTAGGAAAGGCTAAGTACTTCAGGGTTCTTTCCTTATCAGGATATGCTCTTAGACAGCACACCTGAGAGGCAACAGAAAGAACTTCCAGGTTTGTGAGGATACAGAGTGCAGGGAAAACACTGGTGATAGAATGGGGATCCTGGGACTTTTTGCAAAATTAAGGAATGCAGACTGAGAAGAAACATGAATAATGATGACTGTTGCAAAGACAAATTCTATAAGTATGTTCTTAAATAGGTTCTTGGTCACACAGAACCCTTCAGCCGGGAGTGAGAAGTTTTGGATGAGCCTCTGATACCTTATCTGTAGGTGGGGTTAAAATTTGCTGCTTCATACAGGGCCAGGGTACAGTCCCGAGAGCATAGTGCTCAGTACATGGTGAGAAAGGAAGCTACAGCTTACTAAAAGAACCCCATGGAGAAGCTGTGCAGGCGTGAATGACAGTGCTTAGGGGTCTTGGGATATTTCAGTCTGCATTATTTCTTAGGTGATGCAGTGAGCTCACTGAGGGGAAAAACATACTTTTGAGTGTTAGAAATCCTCTTTTTCTGAACAAGTCACATGGCACTAGACAGGGGTCATGTATAGTAAACATATACCTGGATTTTCCGAAATAGTTCTAATTTCATTCTTCTGTCCTGTGGCATTTATTCAATATCAATGATTCCAAAAATGTCACCATGTGGGCTATGGTCTAAAAATAAATAATATTTATAAAACACTCATGTACTATCTACCAGGTGTGTTATTACAATGGCCTGTGAACTTGTAGACAAAGAATTACAGTGGGGTGTTGAAGGGGTAGGACTGTTGGTGCACCAAGTCCCTGAGAGACCAAAGAGGGCAGCCTAACACAGGTTGGAGGCTAGGAAACTTTCTAGAGGAAAAAGCCTCTACACAGGGCTTTCCAGGGCCAGTGACCAATGGCCAGATGGAAGAAAGCAAGTCAGGAGCCCTCGACAGACACAGCAAGCATGGCATTGGCAAATTCTGAGATCAGAGGTCAATGTGTGTTTGGGGATATTAGGGGAGTACTATTTTTTTAAAAACGTGCTTATGTGAAGGAAGGGAGTTGTGTGGATGGAACTGGTGGAAAATGAGTCTGAGAGGGTTGTGAAGCTAAAAATGTTTGTGCTAATGAGAAGAAAGAAAGGTTTTTTTTTAAATTTTAAAAAGAAAAAAATTCAAAATAAGATAATAGGAGGGTAACAATGGTTAATACATTGTGTATTGTTATCTTTTTTTTTTTATTTTTTATTTTTTTTTGAGGCACCAGGGATTGAACTCACAACCTCGCGCCTGCCAGGGCAGGCGCTTAAGGCACTGAGCCAAACTCCCGGCGCTGGTTTTTTGAGGCAGGGTCGCACTATGTAGCTCAGGCCGGCCTTGCACTCGTGTTGTAGCCCAAGCCGGCCTCGAACTCACAACGCTCTGCCTACCTCAGCCTCCCGAGTGCTGGGTATTGTTATCTTTAAATTTGTTACTCAGAGTACAAGATATAGGCAATTAATTGTCCAAACAATATTAGCACAAAACTTTCTTTTCAATGAACTAAGAGAAATTAGTAGTATAACTATCTTAACAATTTATGTATCCATCTATATAGATACATTTTTTTTGCTCTTCCTTTCCTTCTTTTTTTAATTTTAAAAACAACAAAAAAGAATGAAAATGATACAGAATTTCAAAACAGTAACAGGAAATTAACACTAGTTAAAATACTGCATATTGTTATCTTCAAGGTAGTTATTCAGATTACAAGATTTAGGCATGAAAAAATGATCAAACAGTCAAACAATGGAAACACAAGCTGTTCTTTTTGATGAACTAACAGATATTAGTATATACATAAGAACTTTTCTCTTCCTTCTTTTCTCCTTTTCCCAACACAGTTTCTCTTTCCTTTTGAACAATTTCTTCCCATTTTATGTCTATTTTATGTTTTAGATCTTATTTACTCTGTCAGCTTCTTACACTAGAGAGGTGATATGATGTTTGTATATGTGTGTCTGGTTTATTTCACTCACTCTTGAGTTGCATCCGTTTACCTATGAAAGTCTACCGTTTATCTTTTTTTACAGCTCAGTAGTACTCCAGTGTATAAAAAGAGCACATCTTTTCTATCCATCCCTCAGTAGATGGGCATTTGGGTTGTTTCTAAGATCTAACTATTGCAAATTGTGTTACTATAAACATGGGTACACATATGTTGTTGTGGAATGATGTTTTTAATGCTTCTGGAAAGATACCTAGGAGGGGAATAGCTGTGTCAGATGGGACCTTTTTCGAAGAATCTCCTCAGTGGTTGCACCACTCTGTACTCCCACCATCAGTAGAGAAGTGTTTCTTTTTGCCCCAAGTCCTGCCATATTGGTTCTTGGTTTATTTCTTAATGATAACCATTCTTTCTGGGGTGAGGTGGAATCTCATTTAAATTGCATTTCTCGATTGAAAAATGATGTTGAACATTTTTTGATATATTTATTTGCTATTTCTTCTTTTTCACCTAAGAAGCATCTATTAATTTTAGATGCTCATTTTTGGATTGAGTCTTTAAATTCGTGTGGTCTGATTTTTTTGAGTTCTTTATAAATTTATTTTTGAGTTTTGACTTCACATTCAACTATGCTACTGAATTTGTTTATTAAATCTAACAGTATTTTAGTGGAGTTTTGGGGGTCTTCTATGTAGAGTATCATGTCATTTGCAAGTAATGATAATTTAATGTTTTCTTTTTCTATCATTATTCCTTTTATTTTTTCTCTTGTCTAAATTGTTCTAGTTAATGTTTCCAGGACTATGCTGAATAAGAGTGTAGACAGTGTGCATCTTTGTCTTATTCCTGACTTTAGAGCAAAAGCTCTCAGTTTTTGCCTATTTAGTATGATGTTGGCTGTTGGTTTATCATATATGGCTTTAAACAGATTGAGATAAAGAGCATCTATTCCAGTTTTCTGTAGGGTTTTTATCATGACTGGGTGCTGGACTTGGTCAAATGGTTTTTCTGCATCTATTGAGATGATCACATGGTTTTTGTCCTTGGCTCTGTTAATATGGTGTATTATGTTTATTTATCTATGTATGTTGAACCATTCTTGCAACCCTGGGATGAATCCCACTTGGTATTGTTATATATTCTTCTTGATGATTTGCTTCATTCTGTTTGCCAGTATCTTATTGAGGATTGTTGCATTTACATTCATTAGGGAGATTGGCATGTAGTTCTCCTTCTTAGTTGGGTCCTTCTCTGGTTTTGGTTTCAGGGTAATGCTTGCTTCCAGAAATGAAATTGGTAGTATTGTTTCCCTTTCAATTTCATTGAAGAGTTTGGGAAGTAGAGGTGTTAGGTCTTCCCTAAACTGCTTGTCGAATTCAGTATTCAATCTGTCAGGGCCTGGGCTTTTCTTTGTTGGTAGGTGTTTAATTATAACATTGTTTTCATTTATTGATACCAGTTTATTTAGGATTTTTGTATACTTTTAATTCAGTTTTGGTAATTCATGTATGTCTAAGAATCTGTTCATTTCTTCTGCCATTCCATCCAATTAAAATACAAGTTTTCAAAGTAGGTATAGATGATCTTCTGGATTTCTGCAGGGTTCATTGTGTTTTCACCATTTTCATTCTTAATTGTAGGGATTGAATCTTTTCTTTCCTTTTTTTGATAATGTTGGCTAAGGGTTGGTCAATTTTATTCAGTCTTTCAAAGAATCAACTCTTTGATTCATTGATTCTTTGTATTGTTTTCTTAGTCTCCAGCACTTTGGTTTCTGCTCTGATCTTTATAATTTTCTCCATCATACGAACTTTTGGCTAAGCTTGCTCTTCTTTTTCTAGAAGTTTTAGGTTCAACATTAAGTTGATTATTTGTACTTGTTCTGCTTTCCTGATATGGGTATTCACTGTTACAAATTTCTGTCTTAGGACTGCTTTTATTGTATCCCATAAGTTCCAATATATTGTATTGTCATTGTCATTTAATTATGGAAACTTTCTAATTTCTTCTTTAATTTTATCTGTGACCCACTAGTTGTTCAAGAGGGTGCTATTTAATTTCCATATGTTTATGGAGTTCTTGTGGTTTCTTTTGCCATGGATTTCCAATTTTGTTGCACTGTGGTCTTATAATATGCATAGGATAACTTCAATTTCTTTGCATTTTACTTATATACGATCTATATTGGAAAATGTCCTGTGTGCAACTGAGAAAAATGTGTATTCTAACGTTGTGGGGTGAAACACTCTGTAGACGTCTACTAAATCCATTTGTTTAAAAGTTTAGTTCAGTTCTAATATTTCATTGTTGATTTTTTTGTCTAGTTGATCTGCCTTTTTGTGACAGTGGGGTATTGAGATCCCCCAATACAATAGTGTTAGTGCTTATTTGATTTTTCATGTCCATTAATATTTGTTTCATATAGTTGTGTGCACTGGTATTTGTTGCATATATATTAATGATTGTTATCTCTTCCTCTTGTATTATTCCCTTTACAAGGATGTAGTGACTAACTTTATCTCTTTTAATCAGTATTGACCTGAAATTCATTTTGTCTGCCAGTAGAATAGATATACCTGCTTTTTCTGGGTTCCTGCCACATGGAGTATCAGTTTCTATCCTTTGACTTTCAGTCTATGAATTTCTTTTTGAGTTACATGTGTTTCTTGTATGCATCATACTGTTGGCTCTTGCTTCTTCATCCATTCTGCCAGTTTGTGTGTTTTGATTGCTGAATTGAGTCTATCAACGTTGATGGTTATAACTGATAGGTATTGATTCATCCTCATCATGCTATTTTACTGTTGTTGACTCCCTACCCTCTGTTTAATAGTTGACCCCCTCTGTTGGGGTTCATGGAAATGTAGTCCTTATTATCTCTTTATAGAATGTCCTTCAGAACATGTTGGAGTGCTAGTTTGGTGGTCATAAATTTCCTCAAATGTTCTTTGTCATGGAAGTATCTTCTTTCTCCATCAGTTTTGAAAGAGTTTTGCATGGTACATCAATCTAGGTCTAAGATTATTTTCCTTTAGAACTTGAAATTCTTCACTCCAACTCTCCTTGACATGAGGGTTTGTGATGAGAAGACTTCTATGATTCTGAAGGGCTTTCCTTTATAGGTGATTTGTTTCTTTTCCTTAGCAACTTTTAAGATTCTATTCTTTTCTTTTCTTTTTTTTCTTTTTTCTTTTTGGCATCAGGGATCACACTCACAAACTTGTGCCTGCCAGGCAGGTGCTTAGACCACTGAGCTAAATCCCTGGCTTAAGATTTTATTCTTGTGTTGAATTTCTGGAATCTTGATTATGATATGCCTGGCTGTAGATTTTTTTTCATCATGGCTAATTGGAGTTCTATGTGCCTCAATTATCTGTTTGTCCAATTCTTTTTCCTTACCATGGAAGTTTTCTGCTATGACATCTGTGAATAGTAATTTTTTATAACATTTGTGCTATCTCCTGCTTTTTCATTGACTCCAATCAATCTTAAATTATTCTTCTTTGCCTCACTTATCTGCTGCTGGATTGATTTCTCATTGTCCTTTGCTATTTTTAAGAAATCTTTCTTTTCATGATTGCTGACCATCAGACTGTCTTTATTATCTGAGGTCCTCACATTGGCTTAATCTTCTGTGGGTACTTTCAGTGAAATTTTTGTTCTCATGGATATTTGCTTGAATCTACCTTATAAATTCCATTTCTTTCCTATGCTGAGTAATCATGGCTTCCATAATTTTCTTAAGGTTCTCTATTTTTTATCTGTATCTGCTCTAGAATCAAATCAATTATTCAAGTGCTTTGTTGTTATCGCTTCAGAGAGGCCAGGTGGGTGACTTTCAGAGTATTCCACCTCATCACCTGCTGGGCTTGCCTTTAGTGAACTGAATGTCTGGGGTTGCATCTTGTTTAAGTATCTTCTCACTTTTATTTTTTGTTTAATTCCTGGGATGATTCTTGTAAACTGCCTGTGGTGGGTTGCTTTATTACTAGTATTTAGAACTCTTAAGAAATGACCACTTCTCTGAGGCATCATTCAGGTGTAACTGGTTTTAGGTTTTGAGTTTGTTGCAAGATTCTCTGTCTTCAATTTGTCAGGTATGGAATGTTGCTGCTTGTTTGGCCCAGCCCTTGGTTTTTTGGCACTGTGCTATATAATATTTTCTATGGCCCTTAGTCAATCTCAGTCTTAGAATATCAGGAAGAATAGTTGATTAGAACAATTATGTTCCTTTTCACTAAAGTGGTACCATCAGCAATAACAGTAGCATCAATTATAGTCTAGAAAATGACAAACTGAGGTATCCATTAATTTGCAACCTTTAACTGTGTGAACTAGATTTGGGGTTATATAACAAAATATAAAACAGACCATAAAATTATATGCAGTATGTAAGTCCTCAATATGTCAATTTTACTCTCAGGGATTAAAATTTAAAAGGGACTAGGGAAAAATAGGGAGGTAGAACAAGAGGAAGAGATTAGAAGTAAGGCTGGAAGAAAAAGGGGGATCATGCTAACTTTGAGAAACTGGTGAAGACTGGAACAAAAGAGAGAAGGAAGAGATAAAAAGAAGAACAGAACAACAGCAACAACAAAGAGGCTAAAAACCATGTTCACACTCATATACAAACAAGATCAAACAGTGAAGGAGAAAAAAACAAAGACAAAACCACAACAGAAACAACAAAAAACAAATGAGAGAGGGAGAGAGAGAGACAGGGAGAGAGAGAGAGAGAGAGAGAGAGAGAGAGAGAGGAAGAAAGAGAGAGAGAGAAAGAAAAAAGAAAGAAAGAAAGGAAGGAAGGAAGAAAGAACGAAAGAAAGAAAGAAATGTCCACTTCCAGGTTAGTCCCTGCAGTCACTGGTAGACAATTTGGTGGGGTAGTGGATAATATCAGCAAGCCTGTACCTTCTGGCCAAGACCAGACTCTTTCAACTTGCAGCCATCAGTGCACCTTCTGTAAACCTGAGACCAGCTGGGAGCTGCTATATGGAGCCAGCAGTTTCTGAGTTCTGAACTCAGCCCAACCCTCTCCAAGATGGCTCCCATCCTATTGCTTTCTCCCACATGAGATGACTGAGCTCTCAGCACTCACTCCAAGCTAGTGTAATCCTTCACATCCACTGCTCCCCTCTACTGCTATATCTCTCCATGGAGATCTCTAGGGTTGCCAGCAGTCACCATGTGTCTGCAGGTTTGAACTGCTCCTCTCACACAGTGAGCCCCACATCAGGGAAAAGGCGCCACTGGCTACCTCTTTCTTCTTTGCTGAAATTTCTCTCTTCACTCTGTCTCTGGGCTTCAATTCATACTTCAGATCCTTCCTGGGTCAAGGTGATCCATTTCCCTCCTTCTTGATTTCCTCATGTTGTTATATCCCAGTGTCTAGATGGTAATACTCAGAGAGGCTCTTGCTCTGCTGCTTACCACTCTGCCATCTTGGTGCAGTTTTTCAAGGGAGGTTTTTAAGTCTGACATGGTCAGTTTCATATTTTCCCAAATCTTTATAGCCAAATGTGGAAGAGTGATTGGGGCAAGTCAAGCTTGGAGGCTGAGAATTTACCCAGGAGGCTGGGATATGGGAAAAGGCAAGGGAAGCTAACTGGAAGTGCTAGTGCCTGGGATGGGAAGAAAAGGACACGAGAGAGCTCTACAGAACTTGGTTTAGACTTCTTTGCCTCTTCCTCTTCCCTTTGCTTTCCTTTCCCTGCACTTCTGGATCATGTTGAGGTAAGGCACTTAGGAAGAAGGGTAAGTTGGGCAGTGTGTGTATGCCAAATTCAAGGAAAGGAAGGGAGCAGAGTACAGTTGGAAAGGCCAGAGATTCAGAAAGCATCCTGTTTTGGATGACCAAGAGTTCCCAGTTTCAAAAAGAGGATGCATAGGAATATTAAAGTGCTACAGAGAAGTCAAAGGAAAAAGGGGTTTAAGTAGAAACCATTGAATTTGTTAATCAGAAAGTTATAGGAAATCAAGTGACAATTTACAAACTACTTCTTATATTCAGGAATGGCACAAAGCTACAACAAACTGTATCTGTATTGTATGGTCCATAGTCCCCACTGTACACCTTTGAGATAGACTGTTTATCTTTCCCATCCCAGGCTCTGCTCCAGGTCCAGCTGAGAGGCTCTCAATCTCTCCTCTCTAATCATTCCACTTCTGCTCTTTTCTCAACGGACTGGGCTCAAGTTCTGCTTTAGAAAGGTTGGCAACAGGGTATCTTCACTTCGCACAAGTGCCAGCAATTGGAATGCACAATCCTTGTGTTTATCAATGGTTATAGAGTAGGGTGCTAAACAGCCTCCTCTGAGTTACCCCAAGGAGTGTGGTTGGCTTTTCGCTATGTTATGCCTCTCACCATATTGTATTTATCCATGATCAAGCCTCTTAACTCCACAGGACCAAGAGCATCTCTGAGGCAGAGACTAACTCTTGTTCATCAATGGCTCCTGAATGCAGCTACTATCCTAGAGGAGATTAGTAAATGTGTTAAATAAATGACACACCTTGAAAGAGCTGACTTTGGAAATAACCATGTATTTTTATAGGCTATAAAAATTGGAAACATTTACAATACTAATATCCCCTGTATTTATCCAACACTATGGTGTTCACAGATCATGTTTCCCTACAGCAGTTAATTTAATCCTCCTGTAACTGTTGTGTTGGGAGGACATTGATTTCCTTATTGTAAAGATCATAAAACTGAAATTCAGAGAGTTCAAGTAGTCACCAAGCTAGCAAATTTCAGAGGGTACAGTAAGTAGAGTGTGCAACATGACATACAGTGATTCCCTCCCTCCCTCATCTCCTCCCTCCTTTTCCTCTCTCTCTCTCCTTTTCCTCCCTGCCTGCTTTCTCCTCTCTCCTTTCACTGGCCCTGTAGTTGAATCTTGACCCAGCTTCCACTGCCGTCTTCTTTTCTTTTTTAATCTTACTTTCCTTGTCTGTGAATTAGAGATAACTAGTGCAGGCTTTCACAGGAGATACTGTAATTACTGTAGATAAAAGGTAACATGTATTAGCTGCTTCATTTTTCTGGCACTTAAAACAATTTTTATTTTAGAGTGTTATAGGGAAAGTTTTAGAATTAAAAGTAAAAGTGAAATGACAGTGTTAAAAAAGAATTATCAAATAGCCCACACCTATCTAGGACTATTAAGTGCTTCACATACATTTTAATTACTTAAAGCAATAACCCTGTGAAGTATCAATTTCAGTTTGTAAACCATTAACTTAGAGGTAAGGTGTCTGCTGCCTACTGCTGACAGAGTGTTCAGGTCAGAATACAGACTAGGAAGTTTGATTCTAGATCTGTATCCCTATCGCTCTACTTCTCAGCTCCATGGGAATTAAGAGTGTGAGCCCAGGGACAAGCCTGGAGCGGATGTATTATCAGTCCTATGAGTTAAATGTTTTGAAATTTGGTCTTGTTCTTCCACACCCACTGTCTTCTAGGCATAACTGGTACGATTGCTTCCTGCCCACACCACCTACATTTTAGTTTTCAGCATTCAAAATTACCGAAGTATTCATTTAAAATTGACTCCAAAATGAAAATGTGGGTAGTGGTAGAACTCACCATAGATTTTTGTCAGTGTTTCTCTGGGGAAAATTATTCCATAAATTGCATAATTTTACAGTTTCCCTTAGGAATTTTCAGCGTACATTGACACCAGGAAACACCTTGCTGAAAGAGAGGCTGTATAACAATGTGTATATGTGGAGGCTATTTACACATGTGCCCACATGTAAGTACAATCTGTATCCTAATAAATGGTAGTACAGAGCACAAAAGTGACCAGCAAATTCTTAAGAAGGAAATGTAAGAGTAGAACTTTTTTTTTCAAATGACTTGTCTTTTAAACATCATGCTACTCAGAGATATAATGTCTGTATGTGTATGAACTGAATTTTCATGTTTTCCTAAACTACATGTTGAACCCCAACCCCTAAAGTGATGGTATTTAGAGGTACAGTCTTTAGGAAGTGACTAAGTTTGGAGAGGTTAGAATTTGGAGCTGTGTAAGAAGAGATTAGAATTCTTGCTATTTCTACAACGTGAGGATACAGTGAGAAATTAGTCCTCTGAAATCCAGCAAGAGTGCTTTCACCAGGATATGCCAGGACCTTGAGTTTGGATTTCTATCCTCTAGGACTGTGAGCAATAAACGTTCATTGTTTTAGCCTCTAAGTTTATAGTATTGTAGCAGCCTGAACTGATTTAGATACTAGCATACATTTGTAATCCCAGCATTCTAGGGGGCTGAGACAGAAGCACTGCAAGCATGAAACCAACTTCGTCACCTTAGCAATTTAGCAATACCTTGTCTCAAAATTAAGTGAAAAGTAAGAAAAGTTGATGTTGCTCATTGTGAAGACTCTGGGTTCAATCCCCAGAACAGCAAAACAAACAAACAAACAAACAAATCAAAAAACTCCACAGATATAATCAACTAGTCTTTGCCTAGATAATAGCTGTATAAAAGTAGGACTTCTTGAACAATTGCCATCCTTAGAAGATGTTACTTTCCTCCAAGATGACTCAAAATTTCTGGCATGAACAGCGCTTTAATCTGTACCTGTGGCAGTCTTTGTCCTGCATAGTGAATGGTTTCTTCTTGTATTTTCCTCTGGTTGCTCTAGAGGCAAGCAGTACGATTCTGTTTCTTTGAGTGAGGAAGAGCTACTTTTCCACTGAACTCAGCAGTAAAATTGGCTGATGGAAATACAGAAGCTATGGAACTTCCTGTGTAAGACCATTACTTACTCCCCAGACAGCATGACTTGGATAGAGTGCTACTAATTAACTACTTCACACCCAATGTCCTATGGTATATAAACATTACTGCTTAAATAATTACAAATATTATGAAAGCATAACTTGAATAGTGTGCTACTAATTAGCTACTTCACATCCAATGTCCTATGGTTTATAAATATTACTACTTAAGCAATTATAAATATTATGGAAGTAGCCGGGCGTGGTGGCGCACGCCTTTAATCCCAGCACTTGGGAGGCTGAGGTAGGCGGAGCGTTGTGAGTTCGACGCTGGCTTGGGCTACAACGCGAGCGCAAGGCCGGCCTGAGCTACATAGTGCGACCCTGCCTCAAAAAACCAGGGCCGGGAGTTTGGCTCAGTGGCTCAAGTGCCTGTCTGGCAGGTGCGAGGCTGTGAGTTCAATCCCCGGTGCCGCAAAAAAAAAAAAAAAAAATATGGAAGTAGCCAGCCATGGTGGTATATGCTTGCAATCCCATCACTCTGAAAGACTGAGGCAGGAAGATCACAAATTTGAGCCCAGCCTAAAAACTTAGTGACTGAGAAAGACCTGTCACCAATAAACAAAAACAAAGGACTGGAGATACAACTCAGTGCGCAGGTTCTGGGTTGCATTCCCAGTCCCAGAGGAAAAAAAATCAAGTAATAAATATCGTATTATGCAAGAGGAATATTGTTGCCACTTCTGTCCTAAGTGTTGAATTGGACTTTTTCTTGATACCCCAAGAAAATGGGCAGAATCCCCAAGCTGAGAAAAATACATGATGAGTACTTTGATTTTTTAAAAGCGAATGCCAAGAATTTTCTAGGTATTTTCTTCAATCTTCCTTTCTATACAGTTCTCCAACTATCAAAAGTTATTAAAGTTCTAAGGGAGTTTGTGGAGGGTGAGAGCTTCAATTTGGTAGAGCCAACTACTTCCTTTCTTGTTAGAGGTATTGAAGGAATGATTTCTCCTAGCCCCAAATAATATCAAAGAGAATAATTCAAGATTGCAGATGATAATCTACAAAGTCTGCAGGAAGGAATCAAAGAGAACATGTCAGGGGTGACCTATAGCTGAACCTATATGCTGAGAAGAAATGAATTGTAGGCCCACTCAGTGCACCCGAGCAGAGTATGGACAGCATGTTTTTAGGAGAATCTAGCAAGATCTTGTATGCCTTTTGTATGTGTCCCAAACACATCTTTCTCCATCAGATTTTAAACACAGGAAGCAGCAATTGAATACCGAGGTCAGGAAAGGCCAACATGGAGCACTTCAGCCTCCCATTGCTGTAGTCAGGATGTAGAGATTGCTGGGGGCCAAGTACATGCTAGTAACTCTGCTGAAGATGTCTGGTTGAAACTCCACTTAAGAGAACAACCTGAACAAAAAGAGACCATGGGTTGACTCCTTAAAGCAGAAACTGGGTCTGTGGGGGTTTATTCTGAGGTTGGTAGGAGAATACCTCAACTTTGTCAGAAAACTGTAGTGTACTCACAACTAATGGGTTATGTTTTCCTTTTCTTTTCTTTTGTTTTTTGCTTTCTTGCTTTCTTGCTTTCTTTTGAGACAGGTTATAGTCCAGGCTGGTAGGCTGGTCTGGAACTTGTGGTGATCCTCCAGAGTGCTGGGATTATAGGTGTGTCCCACCATGCCCAGCAACATTTGCATTTTTAGCCACTCCCTCTTCCCTCTCACCTGATCCTGGAGACTCCATTGTAGAAGGAGAAGAATAAAAGAGAAAAGAAGCTGTTTTATCTTTCTTCAGGGTAGGCACCTGAACTATAGGTCAACCCTGAGTCAGAGGAGAGAAAATGAAGTTTATGTGAAATAAGAAATTCATTTTTTAATATGTAGAAGTCAACTTTACTTATTGAAAGGGAATATAACAAATGCGAAAATGATGAGAAATCTGGAACCCAGTGTAAAAGAAAATACAATTTAAGAAGCACAATTGTTTCATTGAAGAATTCTCTCTACTGTTAAAAGAAAAAAATTATATCATTTGATATGCCTGAAAATCAGTGACTACGATGATCAGCTAACAATAAATTGAGAACCCAAACTGTGTCATATTTGACATAATAAATCCATATACAATTTTAATGCACGAACTAGTCACAGGAAAATAATTGAACCACAGTACAGTGATACTTCAGCTCATTAACTTAATTCATTTTGCAATTCTGGTTGCAAAATGAATTGAAAACAAGAACCAAATCAAATTTCCACATATGGTCAACACTGAACCTGACCATTGAATTTGAGTTCATTCTCATCCAACTTGGTTTGTTACCAGAATTATGGAAATAATTAAGTTCGTGAACCAAGATGGCACTGTATATGAGTAAGGTATGCAATAAGAATATTGAATGCAGAGATAAAAGCAAAGAGAAAAAACCAATTAGAGAGAAACTGATGCATGGAGAGAATAAAGTACAGTCCAGTATTTCTGAATCAATATCCCTGAATAACAGAATGCACAAAAATGAACCATCCAAAAGTGTATTGCTGGAGAATTTCATCTACAGAGCAAAAATTAAATACCCGTAATGTTTATTTCAGAACACAAATATTTAGGTATGCACTGGCTAAAATAATCAATGTAAATGGTAAATAATTTAAAAATAGATAGGAAAAACAGGTTATCTACAAGGAGAACAAAAATCAGGATTAAGATTTCTCCCCAGCACTGTTCAAAGGTGAAAACAATAGACAAATGCTTTTGTTCATGAACAACTGAGTTTGGCAGAATTTTGCTTCTGTTCACAAACTCAGGGTGGGATGGTGAACATGATTGTATCCATTTCCCCCAATGAACAAGAACACAGCCACCTTCTCAGCACTGTGGAATGAAACAAGCTTGTGAACTGAGGTACCACTGTACCCAGATACATGGTCTGTATTCTTAGACTCATTCTGCTCACTGTTTGCAACTTTCCTCAATAACTGTTCCATATTGTTGACGTCTTCAATTTCTTATATTTTCCATTACAGCTAGGGTCTTACCTGCATAGATTCATTTATTGTCATTTCAGAGGCTCCAGGCAGGAACTCCCCTGTCACATGTTGCCTGGTCTCTCAGGTCTTCCTTTGAAATCTAAGTGGAAGCTTCCTTGGTCCCATAACTCTTTCCTAAAAGACCAGCATCATGTCAACAAGATCAAGGTTTGTTGCCAACTCAAGCAGTAGCCAGTCCCCTCTTCCCCCAGATCCTTGCAGTGGCTTCCAAGTGGCTGGATGGCTGAACTCTGGAAAACATTTCCCCAGACATCCCTGAGTGAATAGGTACCCACACACACTCCTCTGAAAACAGTCTTTCAACAGTGTTTTTATCTTTATGCCTTTAAATTTGGAGATGGGTTGGGTCTGGCTAACTCCTAAAATGCCTTGAAAGCATTTTTCCTATTATCCCAGTACAGAATATTTGACTTCTTTAAACTGAGATAATCTCTTCAGCTACACCTTCCTTGGCCACAACTTTACAAATGCTGCTTTTATGGCCAAACTGCAAATATTTCAAATTCTCCTGCTTTGCATTTGGTCCTGATTCTTACTATAAATCTGGCTAAAAGCAGTCAGCGGTATCCATACCACCCATGAATGTTGGGTTGTCTTGTGTTTTACTTCAGTAGATCAATTAGTACACTGACTTTTATCTCAGACTCACACAAAATTTGAGGGCATAAACAAGAGGTAGATACAATTTTTTTTTTTCTGGAAAGTAGCATACATACCCTCTAGTTCAGCTTCCAACAGAATCTTTTTTTAAAGCTTTCCTTATTTTGTAAAATTTTATTTGAAAGTGAAAAAAACCCCAAATTTAGAGCATGATAATGGAAGAGTAACAATGGTTAATATATTGTAAATGCATGTAATCTTCCAAGTAGTTACTCAGACTCTTTTGGAGATAACAATACATAACACCCATTGTTAAATTCCTATCATCTTGTCTTAAAATTCTGTATCACTCTTATTTTTGTTATTGTTGTTGTTGTTGTCTGTATGCTTTTGTTATTTTTTTGTCTGTTTGTTTTTGATTTTCCTGTGCCTTTTTTCTCTTATAAAACAAGACAAAAAAAGTAGTTACTCAGAGTACAAGATATAGTCATGAAAAATTGTACAAACAATATTAGCACAAACCTTTCTTATCCATGAGTTAAGAGAAACCAGTAGTATATCTTAATATATATATATATATATATATATATATATATATATATCCTTTTCCTTCTTTCTTGCCTGTCTAGAAGCTCTTGCATTTTTTAATGCATATAGTTTTAGCTGTATGCATTTCTATCAGAATTCTAGTCATCTGAGGACCCAATAGAATTGTTCATCAATCATTAATCTCTGCTTACAGCATTATAAAGCTTCTCTGACTTGCATCTCCAAAGCTTTTTAAGCTCCTCCCATAAACCACTGGCAAAGGCTTCTGAATCACCTGGTCAGATAGAGTCAAAATAGTCACCCCACTTTTTAATACTGAGTTTCTGTATTAGCCAGATTTTCTGTTCCTGGTACAAATTTCCTGACATACATACATAAAAAAGAAAAAGCTTATTTTGCCTTATGTTTTCAGAAGGTTTAGTGCATAGGTTGTCTGGCTCCAGGGCAGAAACATATTGGAAAAAGGACATAAAAGAGGAAAGGATACTCACCTCAAGGCAGCCAGCAGGCAGACAGCAAGGAAGGGCCAGAGAAAAAGAGACAAGAGACAAGATATACTCTCAAAAGGCATGCCCCCAGGAACCATTTTCCTCTGTCTCAGCCCTACCACCAAATAGCCTATTCATCTATGAACTTATGAATTTATTGACCCAGTCCATCAGATCCAATGCTTCATGATCCAGTTATCTTCCAGAAGAACCTCCTCTAACTTTAGAGGAGATTTTTGAGGCAAACTGTAACACTTATACTTGTTTAACTGTTACTCAGTTTCAGAGAAAACTGTCAAGTTTAAATATACATCAGGGAATATGGTACTCCCCAGCAAAGTTAAAATCAATTTTTCAATAACATCTTGTTCCAAAAAGGACAAACCCAAATTAAAAATTAAGGCACAGAAATTAAGTTGGTAAATCTAAATATAGCAATAATGGAAATATACACTTAGATCTATAACTTAGCAAATACAGCTCAGATAGCTGAAGAGCAGAATGAGAAAGGATTAAACCCTGGTGAAAAAAGTGCATAAAAAGATGGAGAAGGGAGGATGAAAAGAAGGAGAAACATGTTAAACTAGAGGTAGTGGAGGAGATTGTAATTCCTAAAATATTTCTCTAAAATTCTAATATGACTTATGAAAACCATTAAGAAGTGTGATGTTTCAGTTTCTAAAACTCTTAAGTCTCCATTTGCGATATTATAATTTGACATCTCAAAATACTTGTGAATGCATAAAATACATGATTATAAAGAAAGCTAATCACTGAACACATTTATCAAATAAACCTTTTTGATATAGAAATAAGTGTATCTATTCATGCACTAAATAACAAAATTTAATGTTGTATTTAATAAATACTGTAATTTTGAAGTAATGACAAGTATAAATGATATTTTGAAATACTCACAATACATGCTATGTTATATGAAAAATATCTGTCACAGGTACTATTAATGCTTCTAAGGTTTTGGTCTTCCTTCATAATTGAAAGAGATGATAAATTCCAGTTAGGGTGCAGCAGAAGTAAAGATGCATTTTTTTCTTGTTTAAAATTACAGATTACCTGAATTATTTTGACAGATTTAGGGGAGTCCTTAGACTCTCATGATAAGAAATTACATACTGATGTTCATATAATGCACAATGTCATAAATCTTTCATGCTAGATGAAAATACTTACATAAATGAATAGATAAAATTGCTTTTCTTCTGTCCTTAAATGGTGAAATGAATCCATCGTTTCTTTTCTTCTATTTTGTCTGATCAACTGCCAATAACTAATTTGTAGATAACAGTAACAGTTTTAAGTGTTGTTATCTTGATGCATTTAGATTATGAAAATAAGAAAACTGGAAATTTTTTTTGTTTTCTCCTTAAATTGCCTTAGATAGGTAGGAATATGGGAAATAATAGATGTGGCCCTGGCTCTGATGCAATGTGTTCTTTCAAGGTTTCTTGGGGCTCAAGAGCTCTATACTGGTAAAACAGGAAATACCCAACTAGTTGCACTGATAGCCTCCAAAAGTCCTAGTGACGTAAAGTATTTCAAAATTTGAAAACAATACATCAATTAATAACCTGCCTGGTGAAATTGTTCAGCTGTGTGAGATGCAGGAGTTCCCATGTGCTTGGACAAATGCCCGACGGAAAGTGCAACTTTCTGTTTAAATGGAAGGAAAGGTAAAGTTGGAGGAATAAGATAGATGTTAGTAAAGTGACTCCTTTCCAGGTTGAAAGCAATGGTAGACAGTTACATTGTTGTATGACTAGGGCTCTCCACAGAAGGTGGGATGAATAGAATTTGATTTTTTGTCCAATGCATCTAGCCAATTTTTCATTCATACATTTTTGAAGTTTGCTGGTTCTTGATTTTATCCTCACACTTCCACAGCCACTCCAGCTGCTCATTGTTGCCAACCAGTAAGTCTAAGATGTATTATTTCCTTTCATTTCCTTGAAGGCCTTCATGAGCCATTGGCTCTTGGACACCATGTTGGGCTTTCTCTGTTCATCACAAACAGAGTGTTTCTTTATAAAGCATCCTCCTTGGTGGTCATCTGGCCTCCAAGTTTCCATGGAATAATATAAGATGAGAAATGACTCAAGACATGCTGAAGTACATGAAGAATATTAATCAGAATTTTATTGGGATAGAAAGGAATGGTCCTTTGGCCCCCTCAAAATTTCCACAGTATAAAAATCATGCAAGTTTTTAAATAGGCAGTCCTATGCATTTTAGGCAATAGACACCACAGAGTTCTTATGCTAAGGTTACCACGAGTATCCCTTTCCAACATGAAAAAAGTGTATTACGAGATGCCACAAACTCTTTGTTGTACTAGACTGCTTCCAAAGCAATGACCAATTGTTTGTATTCAAGGTTCTAAAACATATAATAGATTCCTTTATAGTTTAGTGTGCCTTGTTTATAATTAGTGCTATCTGTATCTGTGGTGCGCAAGTCTATGTGGTGTAAATAAGAGTTAGTTCCCTATGAATACAGTAGTACTCTTAAATCTTGGAGTAGCTAGCATCTTCTGCACTCATAAGAGGTCAGCTGAGACTTCCTGAAAACAAAGGCAGGTGTGAGAGATCCTGAGTTCACAAATAACTAAGCCTGACTCTTCTTTAGAGATATACACACTAACCTGCCTGTGCTTCCTAGTGAATGAGCAGTTTCTTTAAAGATAGAATCAGATTAATTTTTCATGAGATAGACGTGTAAAATAAACCAAGTAATGAGAAGATAGGATTCCTCTGAGAAGGAAAAGAGGGGATCATAGAAGAAATGATGATGATTTCATGAGAAAGTGAGACTGGCAAGTGCAACAGAATATCCTTTGATGCTCTCATGAAGGGGTCTGGCCAACCACTGCCTGTGGATTTTCTGAGTAGCAAACTCTGTTGTTGAAAACATTCATATTTAAATTAAAATCCTGCAGAAGTTATGCAACTTCCCAATCTTAGTCTGTATTGCTGTTGTTAATGGTGTGTGTGTGTGTGTGTGTGTGTGTGTGTGTGTATGTAACTGTTGTTCAGGTATGTATGTGTGTATTTATAAGTGGGATCAACAGTGATATCAACAGTAGCAAAGCTGATTACTCTCTGTAAGTTGGCTGAGGTAAGGGAGCCTCATCTAATGAAACGAAGGCCTTCAGAAAAAAGGCTGACTTCCCAGAGAAGAAAAAATTCTGCCAGCAGACTGGTTTCACACTGTAGCTACAACATCTACTCTTCTAAAAGTTGTCTCTAGCCCACTGGCTAGATTTTAGATTTGCAAACCTCACAACAGTATGAGCCAGTTCCTTGAAATAACTGTCCTATCTCTGTCTCTTTGTCTTTTCTGTTTCTCCCTCTTTGTTGCTTTCTGGAGAACTCTACTACAAGTCTTTACAAGAGTCTTGTTCAAAAGAAAAGGGAGTACAGTTTCCTAATTTTAGACTATTCTCAAGATGCAAGTCTTTGATGAATTGGGCAAAACTTGCAGAGTCTAATTGGCCCTGCTCAAAGAGTAAAGTGGGAAGTGGCCCTCACCCAGGAGAAGTCAAGGTTAAGGTAGGATCTATTAATTAGCACATTGGGGGACTTGGTCAAGCAGTGAATGGTTCAATGTGGGGCAAAAGCACACAGTCTCTGTGAGGAGTGAATGGTTAAACAGCATGAAGCTTAGATTAGTGAAGCTGGTTGTGTCTGATCATTGTCTTTCCCCAGAAAACTGCATAGCCTTGAGAGAACTCCTTGCCTAACCTTCTTTCTATCTTCTTTTCTCTCTTACACTCATACTCCAAATAAAAGCCCATGAACTCCTGGCTTTGGTGCTATTCCTAGGAGTCATAAATATAAGACCCTAATTCTGGGCATTCTCAGTTAAGCAGCCCCTCTGGCCCTTTTAGTGCTTGAAATAAGTCTTGTCTCCAAGCAACCTTTTTCATTCTCTATGCCACTGTGGTTACACTGTGGTTACACTGTGGTTACCCAGTGGCCTTTGTGGTGCAGGGGATGGAACTCAGGGCCTTGTGCATGCTAGGCAAGGGTTCTACCCGCGTACTGTACACTGAGCCTGATCCTTCGCTTAGATACCAGCTTTGGTCTAGGAAATAGCTATGCAAGTATTGAAGTTGGAAGCAGGAAGTATTATGCTATCTGGCTACACTACCTCCTAGTCCTGTTGTTCCTGTCTTCTGTTTATCACTGTGTTGTGTCACCCCATTTAATCTCCAGTTTCTTGAGAATTTTGTCTTGGGGCTCCAATTCTATCATTTTGTGCAACTTCAGCATCTTTAACAGCACCTCAGCTTCTCATTCCTTATGTCTTCACATCTAACAACACACTATTTTCTACCACACTGAAGCCAATTTTTACCTTTTATCCTTGTCATTACCAATAACTGCACAAATTTCAAACCTCAGTTTCAAAATTCACTCCCCCTGCCCACACCACCTCCCATTCCTCTGGCTCTAGTACTTTTGGGCCACATTTCTTTGACAAATTCCTCTATACATTACTGCTTTCTTACCATGAACTAGTCCTGCTTGTCCTGCCTCTGAAATTGTTTCTTATATCCTCTCATAGTCCTTCATCATGCTAACACCCTAGCAAATGCCTTCAACTAGGTGGAAGTAAAATGCATGCACGACATTGGCCACTTGAACCAATGGATTCTTAAGGAACGAGGCCTTCAGTTGATTGAAGGACAGGATATCCTAAAGAAACATGTTGAAGTAGCAGAGATGTTTGAATGCTCTGAAAGAGTTTGGAAACAGAACTCCCTGCAGGAAAAATGAAGTTATCTTTTTAAGATTCATCAGGTTGGATGCTTTTTTGTGCGTGGCAATGGTAAATCTTGACTTTATGCATCTATCAACTGAAGTAACTGTAGCAGCTACTAGTTTTAGAATTCTTTCCTTTGCTCTGAATAAGCACAGATAAAGAAAAACATTTTCCCTAATATTTAAACAACTTGGACCTTTTGTCTCTTGTAGTATATTGAGTATTATCACAACACTTACATTATATTTTCTAGTTACTGGCTGACAGCTCAGTTCCAAAACTGTCTATTTATACTAATTTCGGAGGATAAGTAGTTTGAATGATCTCTTAATAACCTGCTGATATAGCACCCATATATGATGACTGAAATGAAAATCAATTGAAATGAAATAAAGTTCAAAATTTAGTTTCTCAGTCACACTGGTCATATTTCATGTGCTTCATAGATTTATATGGCGGGGGCCACCATATCAAACAGTGTAGAAAACATTTCCATCATTTCTATTGGACAGTTATTTTAGATAAGAGGTGTCAAACTATCAAATATAGCTTGCTTCTGTATAACTAGCATGCTAAAATGATTTTTACACTGTTAAAAGATTGTAAAGGAAAACAAAGTAGAATGTGTGAAAGTGACCAGATGTGGCTTGCAAAGCCTAACATATTTACTATGTGTTTTTTTGTAGAAAATGGTTCTCAATCTTGTCTTCGATAATATGCTTTGATGTCAACATTTTCATGATATAGGCATGTCCAACCTACAGCTACTGTTTATGTGTGTATGTGAATTATCTTTTCTTCAAGTGAATAGGAATTATCTAGGACCACATCTAAAATATGTATATAACACTAATGTATATAAGCAATAAAAGTCTTTTAAAAAATTTTGTAGCAATATTAAAACAGGGAAGAGAGTAAACAGTAGGACACAGTTTAGACATGCCTGCATTCTTTAATGTAATTGCTGTGGTCAAGAACTATATTGTTCACTATGTTAGAGTATTGTTGTAGTAAGGAGTTACAAGAAGAACAATTACATATGGGACACAGAACTTATAATACTATTTTATGATGGTCACCCAGGGTTAAATACAAGAAAGTGCAGGAAATTTGTCCACAACCCTAAAGACCTAGAAAATTCAGCCAAGGGCCCTGTTCCCACAGTAATGTCCTGCATGAGTTCAGTTGAAGACACAGCCTATAACAATACCTCCCACGAGTTCAACTGGAGGCTAAGAGCCCATGACAATGACTCACGCAAGTCTATTTTATGGATCCGCATTGGGAAGGCCCAAAGGTCAGTGGTGGACGCTAGAAAGTCTATGCCAGTGGGTGAAGGATCTGTGCCAGTAGGTTGAGGGTTCTATACTGGAGCCAAAAAGCTACATTCAAAATAAGGACCAGGGCTCCCCTGAAAAGTACCACAACCATCCTCAGCGATAACGAGGTCTCAGATTCCTCCAACAATGAGAATAGTCGAGTACATGTCAGGAAGCCAATGTGACAGCTTCTCCTGGAGATAAAATAGCAAACATCTTCCCCTTTGGAACCAGGAAGTGGTGTTCAGGGTAAGGACCAGAGCTCCCCCAAAGTGAACCGCAGTCATTTTCAGCGACCAGGTCCCCAGTTCCTCTGATGATAATGGTTGAATTCATATTGGGGAAGCTAGCCATGACAAGCTCCTCCAGGAAAACCAATGACTTAAAACAGCAACACTTAGGAGAACCCACAATGCTCCGCTCTTCCTCTCCATGTCCCTTTTTATGCTGGCAACTTTCCTCAGGTTGGCCATCTACACTCAGCACCATGCTGATTTAATTCAGCTGGTATTAAGTTGACCACCAGTTTTTAATCCATCACAGGTATGAAATTCGAGTATATGGTTTATGCTCGTTCAGTATTAATTCAACGAAATAAATACTTACTATTTTTTAAATGCTGGTCACAGAAAATTTTTGGATGACTTATATATCAAAAGAATTTAAGGACACTGAACTCATGTTTTAATGAAGCAGGTGGACCTGCAAAGTCTTCAGTATAGAATGATCATAAGTACTACTAATAATACTATTAAACAAAGTGGTAGTGAAAATGAAAGGTGAGAAGAGAGTAAAAAGTTTTGGCTAGGGCTATATTTGGCTAGGAAGGAAAGAATGAGCATATAAGTAGAATTTTAAAGGATAAGTAGGAATAAGAGGCAGAGAAGCAGGTTAGAAAGACATTCCAGGCTATGAGAACAGCAGGAACAAATGTGTGGAGTGGGGAAAACACATAGGACATTTGAAGACATGTCAGGTAGCTGTATGTAATTTAATCATAAGATGAGAAATCTACCAAGATACCACAGAAACAGTGTTGGAGAATGTTGGTATTTAATGAGAGATGCTGGTTTTCTACCACTATGCAGTGAATGGCTGGCTGTCAGGAGTTCTCAGAAGAAAGTGCTGCTCTCTGTTCAGTGCCTGAAGTCGACAATGCTATGCCCATTTTTCACCTCTAGATTTGGTTTCCATACTTGCCAGTTACGATCAAGTGCTTTGGAGCATCAAGAATGGTGGGCTCACAGATACTATAATAATGGGAAGATGATGCAGCCCCTAACAATTTATCATGGCTCAGTTCTTTGCAGTTTCCAAATAGAGCAAGTATTGTGTGGTGGGAAAACAGGATTGTGATGGTGTACGCAACAAACAGTTCCTAAGGTACAGTCATAAAATTGTACATTTTGTTTGAGACTACAGAAAAAAATTGAACAGAATGTTTCCCTCTATGTGCATCTTTTGTAGAACTCATTGTTGAATTTGCAGAAAGTCAGGCAGAGTCAAAGCAATAACCTTAATACTACGTAACAGCATGAGATTGAATCTGATGAATTTGTGCTTCCTCCAACCCCACTTGCTGGAATTTTATGATCATGAAATTAGACAAAGGGCTTAGCTGAACCCTCTGAAACTCTAGTATTTGGTTTCTGGGAACAAAGCAAATGGCCTTTGAGCTTCTTAAGTAACATGCATGATTGACCTGAAAAACTTACGACGAAGAATTTTGGATCTTTCCCTTTGCCACGTGAAGACATTTAATGTTTTATCATTAGTTACATTAGTTCAACTTTATTTAGAACTCAAAATTTCTTTAATCAAGTGATCTTCTTTAGCCAATGCCTGTAAGGGCCAAATATAGATGTGGTTATGCCAAGTCTAGAACCTGTTCAAAATTTAAGGATATGCAGTTTCAACCTGAAGTCAAATCTTTTGGTGCCTGAGTTAATTATATTTGCCAAAAAAATAATTTCCAGGTTTTAAAAAGGGAATCAAAATAGAAGAAACCTTTCTTAGAAGCATATTTTAAGGCTTCTTGGTTATTGCATGCTTCTCAGGAAAAAAAAAAACCATCATGAAATACTGATGTTTTCAGAGAAATACAATAAGAAACACATGGCTTGAATTATCCTCAAAGGAACAAAAGCTTTAAAAATTAAGAGGGACTAAAACTTGGAAAAATCCTGTTGATGTCTTAAAGACCTGAAAGTTGCGCAGAAAATTAGTACATTCAGAACATATCCTTAAACTGACTGTCTTTCTATCTAACCCAAATTAATCATCACTGATTGTTCTCTTCCCTGTGCTTCCTGGATGAGGAAACTGAGACACTAGGTCCCCACATCATGCTGTGTGGCTGCCAGGGTTCACAGGTTAGATGGTGAACTCACTTGCTCTTGTTTCTGACTGTGAGAAGGAGAAGTCGGCAGGTGACATAATGGATTGCCTGGGAACCCTAGACAGTGACCCGGCCTCACAGTGAACTTCTCCATTCCTCAGGTCAGCTGTACCATAGAGAAAGGTGAGAGAAATACCCTGCTCATCCATGAAAGTATTTGTTTTGGACTGTATAGTTACTAAGAATTACATAGTATTTTCTTTATGTCTCTATGTAGTGGTATTTCATCATAAATGTGTTCCATATATGTATACTCAACTGTGTTAACCACAATTTAAAATGAAACAGAGGTAGAAAAGAAACTGACAACAATTGCAGGTGATTCCAACTGTCATTCTACTCAATGTGATTGAGATGGGAGGTGAATTTCTTTAACCTGAGGTGTTCTCGATTACTGTGTAACTTTCTTAGTGAACGCATCTTGCTGGGGTGAAAATAATTTTAGTGATTAAATGTATATATATATATTTAATATAAGAATATGTATTTAAATATACAGATATATATGCATAAAATAGCCTCCCAGTGCAAGTCACTCACTACAATTGCAGTTCACTAACAATAACCAAAACAATAACAAGAAAGGTAATCTCCTTTCCAAAGATGATTGTGATGGGTTTACGAAGAAACTGTATTAGACTACAGCATGTACCCTCCTAAGAATTTTACAAGAGAAAATTGGATATCATGCACTTTTCTTTTGTTGTGACTTTTCAAATTTAGCCCATGCATCCAAACATGCCATAAATTGTTTTCATAGAGTTGTTGCATCAGCATCCACTTCTAGCTTATTTTGCAAGGATTTCAATTTATTTCTGTGAGACTCTATATTTCAAGAAGACGAAGAATGATGTTGTTATGATAAAAACATTGTTTGTTTATTTATGACTTCCGACCCTGTAACAAATTTTTCAGAAACTCAGTCACATCCCTCACTTTTGGCCTGGTGAGAACTCCCCCTGCTACTGCAGTTGTTTGTGATGTAACCCACTTGTTCTTCATCCCACTGACAAAAAGCCCCTAGCAGGATCCACAGTTGTTGATCACAGTTGTTGATCATGATTAAGTTGTTCCCTTTGCACGTGTTTTCCTTGAAGCAACCAATCAATAGCCCCCATGGGAAAGGTGAAGCGATAATAACCAATAAGGCCATGCTCAGATGTCCTTCCTCTTTCTCATTCCCCACCTCCTGGTTGAGCCTCTGCCACCTTTGAACTCCCTGCTGGCTTCGTGTTGACATCTCTGAACTCTCTAGATCTGTAAGTAATAATTTTTTTTCTGTTTCACACATTTTGAGTTTATCTTCTCATTGCATCTCACCTGATCTACACACCTGAACTGAACTTTTCTCTAGATCACAGCTTTCCTAGAGAGTGGGTGACTACATTTATGACCATTCTCAAAACAGAGAATTTAAGATTATTATCATTTGCTGAAGGCTTGCAACCAGATAAAGCTAAAGATACCTCTGCGGTATAGAAAATTGTGCTTATGGTGTAGCACCACCAACCACTTTTAAAGTTCAATAAAAAACAGAAGAAAAAAAGAGTGGAGAAAAAAAGAACTTTGCCAATGTCTTTGTCACTTTCTCCATGTTGGGACAAAAGTATCCAACACCCACAACTTAAAGGAGAAGAAGTTTATTTTGGCTCGCAGTTTGAAAAGTTTTCAGTCTGTGGTTGACAGGCTCAAACGCAGAAACAGCATGGTGCAAGGTCCTGCTGCATAGGAAAACTATCCACATCCTGGTGGCCAGGAAGCAGCATACAAAGAAAGAACCAGGGAGGGAGATACACCTTTCCAGGTTCTGCCCCAGTGACCCACCTCTTTCAGCCAGACCCCATTTCCTGACAGCACATTTAGCTCTGAACATAAATCACTTTCTGAAAGCCCTGTATAAGAACACAAGAAACGTTGGGGGACCCTTCTCTATCCAAACCACAATAAGCACGATGGATAGTTCATAGAACTCTGATTTTCTACACTGGGAGGAAAGACTCAAGCATGGCGTAGGCATTTAAAATCACTCATAAATATTTTTGCACCTATATTTATGAAGGATACTGCTCTGTGGTTTTCTGTTAATTTCTTTCTTTGGTTTGGTGTTAAGGCCATGCTGAGCTCATCAGTCAGGCAGGGAGTGTTCCTGCTGGTTGTGTTTTCTGGGACAGTTTGTATAGAATCTGTGTTATTTCTTCTTTAAATGTTTTGAAGAGTTTCAAGAAACTTCGAAAAAAGAATTTTTGAAGACCAGTGAAGCTCTCTTTGCTTGGAGTTTTGGTAAATTTAAAAGTATGAATTAAATGTCTTTAATAGATGCAAGGATTTTGAGGTTGCCTATTTGTTTTGTGTCAAAATTTGGTACTCTGTATCTTTCAGGAATTTGTCAATTTTTTCCTGTTACTAGACTTACTTTTATAAAATTGTTAATAGAATTTGCATATTAAAAGTATAACATGTAAGATTTTCTAGATTTTGGTTTTTATTTTCTACAAAAAATGTATGGACATTAGAACTACTTTCTTTTTATTTCGTATCGTTCTGTGAAACTGAATATGGCTTTCATAACCACAAAAGTTTTAAATGATCTTTGCAGTAGTTTTGATAATATGTAAACATTTTTTAAAAGCATGAATATATTCATTGCTTTCTCACAAAAATCTCTACTACTCCTATTTTACAAGTGAAGGATTGGTGGTTGGGAATTGAGTCATGAACTGTTTTTATTCAAAGGTCACGGTTTCTTTAATAGAGAAGCAGCAGATATTAAAAGACTTTTGATACTTAGATGATACAGAAAAGTAATTTTAAGTATACTTTAGGCACTTGGACATTAAGAAGTGTGTCTTGGAAATGGAAAAAATTAATGATAGAATCAGAAGTATATCCTTTTCTTCTTGACCATATTTCTTTTTCATTTTTTATGACAATAAAAAAATTCTAAGCATTGACAGCATCTTCACAGCCGATTTCCTTCGTCTACCTCTTCCTTCTAGTTTGCCTTAAATATCAACAGTTCAAATTGCCACATTCATATTTTATGGAACAGTCTCACACCTAAGTCTCATGACCCATCTTTTTAAACCTCACTTCACTGAAGTATAATTGACAAACAAAAAATCTGTACACAATTAGTGAATGATGAATTTGTAGATAAGTCCTTTGTTTTCTTCAGGTCTTGCTAGAAGTTCATTTCAGTTATTGTTTCTTAGAATCATCTTTTTATCTCACTTGTATTGTTTATTTTATGTTTTGTTAAATTCTTTTTTTGTTATTTCCTTTTTTCATCTTCTTTGGCTATAACTTCACTCTGTCTAGTGTCTTATTGTGGAAAGTTAAATAATTGATTTGTTTGTCCTTTCTAATATAAGCATTTGATGCTATAAAATTTCTCATAAGCATGTTTTTAGCTCTGTCCAGCAAATTTTGTGTTTCTCTTTTCATGCAGTTTAACTCTTCTAATTTTCTTTTAACTTCTTCCCTGAATGAAAATTATTTAGAACTATGTCACTTAATTTTTCAAATATTTTAGAGTTTTCATGTACTCTTAATCTAAATATATTTTGATTAGACAATACTCTCTGTATTGAGTCTTTTGAATTTATTGGTACTCATTTTATAGCCCAGAATATGTTCTATTTTGGTGAATGTTCTGTGTGTGCTTGAAAATTGTCTTGACAGTAGTGTCTATTGTATAAAAAATTCAATAAATATCAAGTCGTTTGATGGTGTTGAGTCTACTATATATGCTGATTTTTTGTCTGCTAACTGTATCAATTATTGACTTAAAAGGTTTGTATTTTTCCAGGTATGAACTTTAAGATTTGTCTCTTCTTTCAGTTCTAGTAGTTGTTACACTATTATATTTTTAAATCTCTGTTTTATGTATGTACTTCGGAGATTATATCTTCTGGATAAGGACACAACATCATTACACAGTGTTCTTCTATATCCCTGATAGTACTGTTTTCTTTAAAATTCACTTCATCATATGTAAATATAGTCTTTCTTTTTTTCCCCTTTCATTTGTGTTTGTCTGGTGTATCTTTTTCCATGTTTTATTTTTAGCATGTGCCTGTCTTTGATTAAAGTGAGCTTAATATGAACAGTACGTAATTTGTTCTTTTAAAATTCAAAGTGTAAATCTATACTTATTGTTGAAATGTGTGGAATACTAGCATTCATTGTGATTATTAATATGATTGTGTTTAACCATCTTGCTCTTTGTTCCTTGTCTCATCTTTTCTGTTGAATACATTAAATATTTCTATAATTGCATTTTGTCACCTTCCTGGGTTTATTTATATGCTTTGACCTTGTTTTCTAATGGTTACTCCAGGGTTTACAGTACTCACCTTGTACTTAACAAATTATATCAATTCACTCGCAGCATAAGAACATTATAAGGCGCATGTCTATTTACCCCTTGGCAATAGCACATGTATTGATTTTTGCTCTTTATTGTGTTTCTATATATATCATGAACTTGATAATACATTATTGTTATTGTTTTAAATAGTCGTTTATACTTTCAGGGAATTCAAACAATGAGAAAAATGTACTTTTATGTTTAACATTTACCATTTCCTGAGTATTTCTTTCCTTTGTGTAGAACCAAATATCCATCTGATATCATTTACCCATGTCTTGAAGCACCTTTAGTATTTCTAGTAGAGTTATTCTTCTGTTGGTGAATCATCTCAGCCTGTTTATGTCAGAAAAGTCTGTGTTTTGTCTTTAGTTTGGAAAGATGTTCACTGGGTGTGTCATTCCCGCTCATAGTTATTTTTAAAGATGTCCTTGTATTCTTTTCTGACATGAGCTGCTTTAAATGTGAAACCTCCTCTCTGTTTTGTCCCTGTTTCTTTGACTGCATTAAAGGTTTTATCTTAATCATTTGGTATAAAACATTTGGGTTTGTTATACCTTGTTGAGAATTTTTTTAAAGGTTTTTTTTCTGCTTAGGGTTTGTTGACTGTTTTGGATCTGTATATGGTCTTTTTCAAATTTTGCCAAATTTCCGTCATCATATTTTTAAATAAATCTTTCTTCCTCATCCCTTCTTTCCCTGGGGCTACCAATTGCACATGTCTGATACTGCCTCACAGGACACTGAAGTTCTGTTCACCATTTCCATCTATTTCATCTATTCTACTGTGGATAATTTCTTTTTCTATATCTTCTGATCACCACCCTTTTACTCTACAGTGTCTAGTCTGATATTAATATCTCAGTTTAAATATTATACTTTTCATCTGTATAAAAACAGTTCAGTGCCATTTCTGTGTGTTTCATTTCTACTCTAATGCTCTAGTCTGCCCAGTTCTATCATTTGTGTTACTTCTAAGTCTATCTTTTCTCTTTTAGGTCATATTTTCCTGCTTCTTTGCATGATTAACAATTTATGCCTGGGTAAAAAAAAATTCTGAATATCACATTGTCAGGTGCTAGGATTTTGTATTTCTTTAAATATTATTGATATTTATTTTGAAGTTCAGTTATTTAGAATTTAGTTTGTCCCTTTCAAAATGTGCTTTTTAAACTTTGTCACAGCAGTCCAGAAAAACTTTAGCCCAATGTAAATTTGGCTCCAATACCAAAAACTCATCTCACAGAGCCTTAGTACTAAGGACTTGCCCACTGAGGAATTCATCTGATGTCCCGTGTTTTTAAAGATATTTCCTCTTAGGGCAGTAAGAGTCAGAACCAGACCACTGGTTCTCTATGAGCTCCAGAAATTTCTGCCTCTCCCCTTCCCCCAGTGGTACTTCTGTGGCATTTTTGTTTTTAAAAATGATTAAACTAAGCTGGATGTGCTGGTGCATGCTTTTAATCCCAGCGCTCAGGAGGCTGAGGTAGGCGGAACTTTGTGAATTTGAGCCTGCCTTGGGCTACAGTGTGAGCAAGGCCAGTCTGAGCTACATAGTGTGATTCTGTCTCAAAAAACTAGGGCCAGGAGATTGGCTTAAGCACCTGCCTGGAAGTCACGAGGTTGTGAGTTCGGTCCCTGGTGCCACACACAAAAAAACAAAGACAAAAGGTTTAACTAATCTCAGACAGCAGATAAACTCCTATTGAAAGACTATATGTTAAATATTTAGCCTATACTCTTTAAAATGTTAAGGTCATGAAATACAGAGAAGCACTAAAGAAAAATTTCAGATCAAAAAAATTGAAGATGTAGGATAACTAATGAAGATCCTGGATTGGAGTTTTAGACAGGGTGATTAGGCATATTAGGTAACAGTAATGTCACAATGTTGAGATTCTTGATCTTTGATGATCACACTGTGGAATTTTAATTGATAAGAGAGATATGTTGAGGTAATTAGGAATACAGAGGCATAATGTATACAACTTTGAAATGGTTTAAGAGATTACGTATATGCATGCACTTAATACACAAGCAAGCAAATGATGAATTAAGCAAAATGTAACTAATGGCTGAATCTGGGAGAAGAGTACAAAGAACTGTGTAACAACCCTGAAACTTTTCTGAAAGACTGGAACTGTATGAAGAAAACATGAAAAAATCAATTGGCTTAAATACACAACTTAGTCTCTCTGTATCTCTGCTACATGTACCTTGTTTAGCCTCTTGAGAGATTTGATGGGTTTGATTCAAACATATGGAAAGTAGAATGATGTACAATTCTCTCCTGATAGCTTCTTTTTCTGAATTAGATAGGACCTACAGTTCAACAGCTCTCTGAGACCAGGACTCATGTGGTGGTAGCTTATCTTTGTCAGTCAGGAAGAAAATTTGCTACATGCCTGAGTGCTGCTCCCCATTACCTATGGCATGAAATTGACACAGACGGAGAAGAAGCGTAAGTAATAGCAACCATTTCTTCCTAAGCCATTTATCATGAGCATTAGTGGCAAAATGTTCCTGAACTCTTAGTGCAGCCTCATGAAACCAGAGCTGACTTCTTGCTAAATTCCAATATTAGTCACAGTTCAGTGGTCACGGTGCTTTTTGAGATTTTTGTTTTTTGTTTGTTTAATAAAAAGTTTCTCATGATTGTAACGATTTATTTTGGGGGGTGGTGGTAGGGCCAGGGAGGAAATGGGAAACAATTGTTTGTCATTCTCCAGCATGATTGACCACAGATGGCACTAGAAAGGAGAAGATCTTTCAAAGTGATGGTAGTTTTTTTAATAGGCTAAGCAGTGTTACAAGGGAATAAAAACTTTTCACCTAGGGTGTGTGTGCATGTGTGTGTGTGTGCACATACACACGGTAATGGCATGTGGAAGTGGCAAAATGAAACCTGTAACAACCCACCATGAGTTGCTCAAAGCTTCATTCACTTAGTCCTGGTTGCTAATGGCCCCACACCTCTGTAGTGTTTTCTTATTAACAGGGCACACTGAAAATGATCTGTTTTATCCAGGTGATGAATGAGGATGCTGCAGCCAGTAGGATAAATGCCATTTTCTTCCATGCATCCTTACATCAAGTAACACCTGTGAAATTACCATGTTCCCTTATCTCACAAGTTGTAGATAAAATTGGGGTGAATCAGAGAGAGAGTCCTGGGCTAAGGGCAGGAGGCTGAGCTGAGAGAGTGACGCTGGAGGGTTATATGTGTGAATTGTTCAATTAGTCCTAAAATGGCCTGGGTCAGAATCACTGCCTGCTACTCCAAAGGGATTGTTTCATAAGACTTGTTCTCATTAACATATCAGCTCCATCCCCCACCTCAGAAAACCCAGTTCCAGTTTAAAGAGTAATTATTCTCAGTTCCAGGTTAAAGAGTAATTTTTCACAGACTGGCTCTAAACAAAATTATTCTTTTATGTCCTCATGCACCAATTTTCCTTTTAGAGACTCTTGTGTCTTATGTCCACCACTTTACTTATTTTATTTTATTTTATTTTATTTTATATTTTTGCAGCACCGGGGATGGAACTTACAAACTTGAGCTTGCCAGACAGTGCTTAAGCCACTGAGCCAAACTCCTGGCCCTAGTTTTTTAAGGCAGGGTCACACTATATAGCTCAGGCCGGCCTTGCACTCGCACTGTAGCCCAAACCGGCCTTGGACTCACAACACCCCTCCTACCTCAGCCTCCCAAGGGGTGGGATTAAAGGTATGTGCCACCACGCCCTGCTTCTGTCCACCACTTTAGAGCCAACCTTGTTATAAGCCTAAACTTGAGATAGAGGATTAAGCTCAACAAAGGTGAGGGTTTAAAGGATAGTGGTCCTTTGACATGCAAAAACTTTTTAGTAGGATGAGATCCCAGTTGTTGATTCTGGGAAGTGTTTCCCGTGCAATCTGATTTTTGTTCATGAACTCTCTGCCTACTCCTATGGCATCGAGATTTTTACCTACTCTGTCTTCTAGTAAGTTTAGTGTCTCTGTTTTTATATTCAGATCTTTGATCCATTTTGACTTTATTT